>VWZZ01008412.1:151377-207293 GCA_013399095.1 Psophia crepitans | reverse complement strand
CACCTCGAGTACTGTGTCCAGTTTTGGGCCCCTCACCACAAGAAAGACATGGAGGCCCTGGAGCGTGTCCAGAGAAGGGCAACGAAACTGGTGAAGGATCTGGAACACAAGTCTTATGAGGAGCGGCTGAGGGAACTGGGGCTGTTTAGTCTGGAGAAGAGGCTGAGGGGAGACCTTATTGCCCTCTACAACTACCTGAAAGGAAGTTGTGGTGAGCTGGGGGTTGGCCTCTTCTCGCAGATAACTAGCGATAGGACAAGAGGGAATGGCTGCAAGTTGTGCCAGGGGAGGTTCGGGTTGGAGCTTAGGAGAAACTTCTTCTCAGAAAGGGTGGTCGGGCATTGGAGCGGGTTGCCCAGGGAGGTGGTGGAGTCACCGTCCCTGCGGGTGTTTAAAGGTTGGATGTGGTACTTAGGGACATGGTTTAGTGGGTATTAGGTGATGGGGAGACAGTTGGACTAGATGATCCTTGAGGTCTCTTCCAACCTTAATGATTCTATGATAACCAAGATGGCAACTAGTCGAGAAAGTCAATAGCACTGTGTGAAAATTTAGATTCTGAAATTATGCTAAGTGAATGGAATTCACCATGACGTAGTTGGTTTTGCAAACTAGTTTTGCACTGTGATCTAACCATGGTAAGATGATGAATCTTCTTTACCCACTTAAGGATTAAGTAATTCTAGTCTGACATCCTGAGAAAAACTGCCACCCTGAAAGCTACCAAGCCCATTTTTTCCCTTGTGTCAGGTACTTCAGGAAAGGAGGAACACACAGAGCTACGCCTAAGTAAACTCAGGCACCGCAGACGGATCTTGAGCTGTCTTTTCTGCCATTGATCCGTATATAACCGAGCTACCACTGAAATCCTATTTGCACAACGTAACATTTTCCTTTTGTTTTAGGTATAAAGGACATAAAACTCAAGGTAGTGAAAATAACATTTACAGGGTTTGTTGTTTTTTTTTAAACCCCAGGGAAAAAGAATGTCAGAGTTAAGGTTTTCTTTCTTTTTTTCAGCTGTATTGTTAGTCATAAGAAAAATATGATGGCAACTTGTGATCTTTTATATCTCTTGCTGTAACACCTACAGAGAACAATGGAAAGCAAGGATGCAGTGATGTGCCTTAAATTAGATCTCACTTTAGCAAGCTTCAAGAGGATATTTTATAGTAGCACAATTTCAAAAAGCAATACATTCCGTGGACTTTTTTATAATAAATGGCAATTTCCATGGCTGGCAATTCCCAGTATCCCCTCTGCTATTATTTTAGCAGCAGTACATCTTTGAATAAAATATTTCCTCCCTGAGAGTGCCTCAGATTCTTCGTGCAGTCTGGTCACAGCCTGGACTTGAAAGAACAGGCCTCTGGATTACCCCAGGAAACACAGCATTGCAAGCGGTTGTTCTCAGCCACACTCTGCTACCAACACACGTTCTGTTGGCTGGTATTGAAGTGGTCTTTATACAGCAAATACAGAACAGAAGAATATAAAGTTTTTTCCGATACAGTTTTGATACTGGTGAAAGCTTTAAGATGCTGCCTTAATGCAAAGAATATTCACAAACCATTAGTGAGACAAGGAGAAAAAAAGAAAATCAGTCAAAATTCAAAACACGTCATTCTGTTAGTTATAGACTTTTCAACTCTGCTTAGCAAAGGGTAATGCAGTAACACGAGCACCGAATTTCCCAGTGTCAGTCCTTCTGCTGAGTTACACATTAACGTTCAAGTCCCAAATGAGAGAAGGCTAACTTCTTGTTACTTTTTATTGGTGGATGCAAATGGCTTGGATTCAGCAAGTTATTTGAGCACAGAATTGGCCATTGAATTAAATGGGACTCACTCACCCGCTTAAAACGAAACATGCCCTGCAGGCTGAACACTATAACACTGAGATATTAAAAATAGATTAGGGTGCAGCAGTACAAAAGTTGAGACTATCCACCATCTGAATTACAGGAAGAATTGAGAAGCAAAGGAACAAATCCAGCATACGATGTTTAATACCTTTAGGCATGATGGGATAATAAGTAAGTTATTGTTTTCTGAGCCATTAAAGGAATGCATTGGTTTTAGAGATGTTCTTATTTCTAGTGAAATTTTAGTTTTCACAGGAAATGCAGACAGACTCTTCCTATGGCTTGCAATGTGTTTGCTAGAAACAGCCATCTGCTTCTCCTGCTTTCTCCTAAAGGGATAAATTCCTTACATCTGGCCTGTATAATAGGACTTAGTGCCAAATCCAAGACCCAATGAAGTTAAATGATGTCTTTCCCTTAGTCAGGAAAAAATTAGGGTTGTATTGCTTTTATAGCTAACATCTCCTGCTGCTTTTGCTGGTTTTTCGTTTTGAGTCTTATCCTATTCCAGATAATGGGCAGATGCTGCTGCCCGTATATCCTTATTTCTAGATTTATGTGCAGGAATTCTCTTACCTTGCTGGCATAGATATTCAGTACTATCTATTTGCAAAAGAGCTTTTAAAAACTTTTAATTGCCTCAGTCTTAGAAGCAAAACTGCTTACAAAATCGAAAAAATTGACAACCAGGTGATAACTTAAAGCTTTTTACTTTTTCCAGCTTTACTTATTTTCTATTCAGATAATTATTTCTAATTTCTTTCAGCTTTAGGTATTTTTGTTACTTTTCTCTTTATACTATTAATCTAATTCTCTGCCTGTTTTATCTTCTGCTTAGCTCTTAGAAACACAGGAGTCTTGCACAGTCATCTATTCAACAATGAACTTACTTTTTCTCTGCTGAGGCCCTAGATTTTGCAGATAATTTCAGACCGCATGTAAGACAGAATTATTTCTTAGGGAGAGAAGTCCCTAGAATTGTCCTCTCTGCTGTGACATCTTCTGTGGGCAAGACCAGGCATCCATTTTAGTATAGTATAGTATATAGACCTGGAGCATGGGTCTTATGAGGAGCAGCTGAAGGAACTGAGACTGTTTAGTCTGGAGAAGAGGAAGCTTTGGGGAGACCTTATTGCCCTCTACAACTACCTGAAATGAAGTTGTGGTGAGCTGGGGGTCGGCCTCTTCTCACAGATAACTAGTGACTGGACAAGGGGGAACGGCTGCAAGTTGCGCCAGGGGAGGTTTAGGTTGGAGATGAGGAGAAATTTCTTCTCGGAAAGGGTGGTGGGGCATTGTAACGGGTTGCCCAGGGAGGTGGTGGAGTCACCGTCCCTGGGTATGTTTAAAGAAAAGTTGGATGTGGTACTTAGGGACATGATGTAGTGGGTAATAGGTGGTGGGGGGACGGTTGGACTAGATGATCCTTGAGGTCTCCTCCAACCTTAATGATTCTATGATTCTATAGTGGCATATCTGTGACAGTGTTACAGTTTTCCTTACTGTTTTTAAACCAGTTGGTAAAACAGAGAGATGTGCATCTTTCCTGACACAGAGGAAAAAAAAAAAGTCTCATGTATCTAAGAAGATTTTATACGCCACCGGTACTCTTGAGTTGATTGCACAAGTAGGCAGGGAAATAAAATCAACCAAAAAGTTACTGAAGTATAGCACAGCATCATGTAATACTGTTGCCATGGAGAATACTCTGCTACTGTTATGCACCTACTTGTGTATATCCAGCAATTAGTGAGTTTGGTGAAAACCTTGCTGATTACAGATATGTTTTCTAAAAGAGGATGGATAGTAATTCACTATGGAATGGCTTCTACATGGTAAATAAGTTAAAATGGTGCCTAAAACCAGAAAACCAAGGGGAGTTATGGCAAAATTTTATAATATTGTGGGTGGCTGGGGAATGAGGAGGAGAGAATGACTGCTCACTCGAGGAGAGCCAGCAGAACTAGCCTGAGGCGCGCTAAGGCAAACAGAGAAAGTCCTTCGCACAGTGTGTAGTTCAGCTGTCGAGCTCATATCCATGGGATGTCAGGGATGCTGAATGCTTACATTGGTTCAAAAGAAATTAGACTCATTCATGGAAGAAAAGTCTATTGGGGGTATTAAACACAAAGTCAGTGATCTCTAAAGCAGGAAGTTCCTGAGCTGAAAAAATTCCAGAAACTTCAGAATTAATACTGAAGTGTCATGGTGCATTTATGCTGTTCTAAAGTATTTACTTGCTTAAGTATCTACTACAGTTCTGCTGTTGAAGGAATAGTACTGGGCCAGATCCTTAGTCTGACCCATTTCAGTTGTTTTTATGTTGTTAAATAAAGTAGACACTAAAAGTGTTAGCAGCTGCCTGGATTTGGGGCTTCCCTGATGCAGAATTGGTACCTTTGATGGGACCCTGGGAAAGAGACACCTTAGACTGAGCTTTAAGCCAGGTGATCAAATAAAGCAGGTAGAGGATGATAATTCAAAACATTATTGGGGATTTTGGAGGAGTTACAAATGATTAGTGAATTAGAAATGTGCAGTATGCAGTTAGTAAGATAATCCAAAGGACTTCAAATCAGAAAAACATTCTTCTATGATATCTAGCCTATAAAATCAAGATCAGACTTCGTAATGTAATGCAATGCAGTGTTTCCTGAGCAGTAAGGAACCTGTATCTGTTGTTAGGATTGGACCCGAATGCTGCCAGCGTGTTGTATTGTTAGCACTTATTACTATTTGTCCTTTTTCTAAGACCTTCTGATAACTTACTACATAATAAGTTCTCATTATCTAATGAAATCACATGGAAATTGTTTATTGAATTCAGCAGGTTCATCCTCAAATGCTTTGGTCATTCTTTTCAAAGAGTCAATGGTAATTTGTTGTCAGTCCAGATCTAACATACATCTCTGAGTGTCCCTTGGGATTATCATTCTTTTCCTTCAAGACAATCTTCACTGGCAGAGAATGCAATTATTAGCATTTAAATGGTAGTTTGCTTGGATGTAAACAGCAATAAGCATCCTCCACAAGAACATTCATTACTGCCCTTCTTCCCTAATGTATGAATGTAACCACAAAAGCTGCATACCACCTTTACTTGTGCATTTGCTACCATGGGTTTTTTTTTCTTTTTTATATAGTGATTTATTACATATGTGATACATAGTCAAGTAATATACTTTTTGTTTGTTTGTTTTGATTTGATTTTCAAAACCAGCATGTGGATATTGATATTAAATATGTATGCATGTGTGTGTATTGCTGCCTCCCGCATGGAGATTTCTGTTTCTGATTTTGGGTAATCTAGCCCACTAGTTTGGATAGTCTAACACAATCACACTGATTGTGTGTCTATTTGTTTGGGAGACTGGTGTCAACCCTGGTGTTCTGGTTTAAAGCAGCTACATAACACCGTGGGATGTGAAAGCGGATGTCAGGGGTGGTATCTGATGGGAAAGTTTTTTTCAGTACACTGTGCTAGTAAATGCACAGAATGTGTTCCAAAATCACTCTTCAATTCAACTGTACTTCAGGTACTTCATGATCTTCTTCATGTTTTCTTTAATGTGTTCTTGAATGAAACCAATCCCTCCATCCTCTGCATCAAAGTACTGTCCTCTGCTTATTCAAATCTCATCTCAAGGTGCTTTGATTTTGAAGAGCTCTCAGTAATCATTAAGTAGGGAATGTATGGGAAGAGCGGGACTTTCTGCATTTTGTGGAGAGTGGGAACTTTTGTGAAGAATTACCCAGTGTCATGGGTACAAGATGTCTTACAGTAATGCTTACACCTTGACTTCTGTCCAGGCTGTCATTTCTACTTTTACTTTTGAGGATGTGGGATATCTTTTCCTCCGAAAGCACCTATGCAATAACTATTTCCAGAAAAACAGGCTTTTAAATTCCGTCACGTTCAACCAGGAGAAACTTGCTACAGTAACCAGTACTGCAAGGTACAGCCAGCACCGAGTCCCTCCAGCTCTGTACCTTCCTTAGTGATCTATAGTGGCTGTTTAGTAATTCAAATTATTTTTTTCCCCCACAATTTAGAAGTGACAGGTTTCTACCCTCCATGCTGTCACCCTGGAGAATCCTTCTGAAAGTATGGCACAGTTGTTGCAAACTTGCTGCAAACACTGCTTAGATGTTTCACAATTTTGCAGCGTGAAACTTGCTGGAGACTCTCAGGCATGAGGCTCTGCAGGAGCTGATAATCAAAGAAGGCAAGTGGGAAGTGTGCCCTAGCTCCTTGTTAACCTGCTCCAGTCTCCCTTCATTCGCTTGTCCTTCTGCACTACTGGGCTGGTCTTGCTTCACATGTCTGAAACTCCTTAGAGTTAAGGTGGGAGATCCATAAAACAACTTTGTAGAATACATGTTGCAAAGCAATAGTAATGATCATTTTTTTGGTCCTTCTGTTGTGTATTAACACAAAAGAGAAGACGTTGTATGAATGTTCTTCCTTTTCTTGGTATTTCAGAGAACACTCACTTCTCCTTCTAATATTTTTATTTCAACCATCTGTTTTTTGAAATAGGCAAAAAAAAGGCCTAAACTCTCCTTCCTACTATTTTTTGGGAGTTAAAATATTTGTCTTAGGAATTTCCCTCCATTCCAACAAAACATCTGAGTCTTACAAGAAAGCATTTTCATATATAAAACATGTCTGTAACAGTATTTTATGCAATTGAGCCAATTAATATGAGTGAACAGACCACAGTTTTTAAAAAATTACTAGAACAGAATTTGTAAATAAATCAAGATTACAAAGGGACAAGTGATATGAAAGTGTGATGAAGACACAGAGCTTGGATGAGATAAGAAAATGATCATAGAATAGAATCATAGAATGGTTTGGGTTGGGAGGGACCACAAGGATCATCTAGTTCCAACCCCCCTGCCGTGGGCAGGGACACCCTCCACTAGACCAAATTGCCCAAAGCCCCATCCAGCCTGGCCTTGGACACTGCCAGGGATGGGGCCTCCACAGCTTCTCCAGGCAACCTGTTCCACTGCCTCACCATCCTCACAGTAAAGAATTTCTTCCTAACCTCCCATCTAAATCCCCCCCTCTTTTATGAATGATACTTCTTACGTTAAAATTGTTTTGCTTTCTGTTATCAATAATACCTAATAGATATTTGGGGTCAAAGAATCACAGGATATCCTGACTTGATTTGGGGTTACAGAATATCCTGACTTGATTTGAGGTCACAGAATATCCTGACTTGGAAGGGACCCACCAGGATCATTGAGTCCAACTCCTGATTCCACACAGGGCAACCTAAAAGTTAAACCTTATATCGAAGACCAGTTTGCAAATGCTTCTTGGACACCGACAGGCTTGGGGCCTTGACCACTTCCCTAGGGAGCTTGTTCCAGTGCTTGACCACCCTTCTCAGTGAAGAACTTTTTCCTGATATCCCATCTGAACATCCCCTGATGCAGCTTTAAGCCATTCCCTCATGTTCTGTCAGTGGACACCAGAGAGAAGAGATGAGAACGTCCCTCTTCACTTTCCCTCATGAGGAAGCTATAGACAGCAAAGAGGTTCTCCACACTGAGCCTCCCATTCTCTGCACTGAACAAACCTAGCACACTAGGGTCAGATTATCATGTGCTCTAACTCTGTTAGTTTCAAAAGCTTACAACAAGCATCTGTTTTGCCTGTCATATTTATTAACTTACTAAGCAAAATACAATAAAGATCTTGGGGGTTTTCCCAATTAAATGGATAAATAATACTAATACCATGAAAGAAATTTGCGTTTATGTAGCGCTTCTCATTGACAAAGGATCTCAAAGCGATTTGAGAATAGTCATATAAATTTCTAATTAAGAATTCTTTTTCTGATTATTTCTGCTTAAATGTGTGTCTTTTTAATCACCAGAACTTCAGGCTTCAGTATATTAACTGTGTCATATTCCAGTCTACAGCCTTACAAATTATGAACTAGATTTGTAACCTCCTACTGTGCTAGCTGAATCCTTACTCGAACGGGTAATACCACTGAGTTCAATGAAATTACTCACAAAATTGTTCAATAGTGTATTAAAATACTGTATAGCTTAGACCTGTGCACATCTGAGGCAATCTATATAGGTCATTCACTCTTTATAAATTTAGTACACCACAATGTAATCCCACCATAATACTGTTAGCTCGTTTTTCATCTGGAAGCTAACAGAAAAAATAAATCCTGACATGGGGAAGATCCTTCTCAGAAACACATCAGTCCTCATGCTCTGTAAGTTGTTTTTGGGCAACGTTGGGGATGGCAGAAGTGGTGTTGCTAACTTCCTTCACAAAACATGAATCATTTCACAGACTTTCTCATCCTCAAATAAGGAGCCCAAGTCTGCTGTAAACTGTTATTACAAAGTATCATCATGTATTACAACTTTCTGTGTGCATATTTCTAGTTTGCAGATGTAGATGGAGAAGGCGTTAGATACTTAACTTGCTTTTGTGGGAGTTTCTCTTTAAGATTTCTGCATGGATCTAAAGCATGAAAGGGACAATTCCACCAGGAATATATGGATGAACAAGAGTCTTCCTTGCCCCCCATCAGCTAGAACAACTACTTGTAAGTGCTAAAACCTAAATGGGCTGGAAAAATTGTCAGTATCTCATTAAAATGGAAGCACAAAATGTTACTTTTGGCTTTCAATAACAGAGTTTTAAAATCAAAATTCAAATTTAACTTTGCACTTGAAACATTCTGCATGTTTTAATCTCTATAAAGTTATTCAATGTGTTCAGAAGAAAAATTAATAGCTCACCACAAAGGCGCTACAGCAGGAAAGCACCAGAAGTATTTAAACAATCAATGGCTATTACTGTCACCTTTCAGAGCTTTTTATCATTTTTCTCCTGGAACTATCAGTTCTGCTTTTTCAGATAGAAATTTCACTTTTACCCCATCCCACCCACTGTAGAGCTGTTATGGAGCCCCTCATCCATAGGGCTGCCTTTGCCGGCAGATTGCATTCTGACTTCAAACACCCTGACCTTCATGCATCTGCTCTATGTGTTGTCCCTCCTGGAGGCAATTTAATCTCATATTTGCATGCCTTATGTTTGCTGAATTCAGCAAAACTGTTCTGGATTTGCCATCAGGGCAACATGTCATACATTTGTTTTGCAAGATAAATTGCCTGGTGTAGGAATAGATTTTACACAGACACTCTTCCATGTGTCCTACAAGCCTAATCATTGTTAGGGATGTGCCTTGGTAAAGCATACCAAAGGAACTGGTATTGCTGTGTGTAGGATCTTGTTCTGAATCGAAATCAGCAAGAGTATTTGTGTGAGGTGTCTTCCTATGGTAGACATGTGGAAAGGAGAGGCTCCAAGTGACTTTGCGGTGGAGACACTCTCTCTTCCAAACAAATAAAGGAGGATGGGGGTGGAAGAAAAGCTGAAAGGGAATTAGTATGTTAGGAACCTTTATGAACTGAAGCAATGACTACCAATACTCCTTCTCCATTTGATTTTAGCTTAACATACAAATCGAAACGTTAGGTCCTACCCTGTCCAAGTCCTGCTTAGAGATCGCAAACCCTTCCTTTTCTTCAGTTAAACTTCTCCAAATGCTACCTCTGTGCCACTTCTCTCTCCTGAGGCAGGCTGCAGAAACGAGGAGCCCCTTTATGTCTTTAATATGCAGGTGAGATGCTGTATGGAGGCATCAAATTACTAATGCAGAGCTAAGAACAAGATATGATTCATTCATTCTTAGTCTTTCTAGCCCTGCACAACTATCTGATCAAGGTGATATTCAAGGAGGGTAGTTTTACAGTGTAAAAATAATTTTTATGTAATTTTTTTCAAACATTTTATATTTTAATGTTGATGCTAATTTTTGCAGGAGAAGGTACAAGTACTTTGAAAAACGAGGTGGTGAAGCAAATCATTTACCAAGTCTCCTTCATCTCTCACAAGCATCAGAATAACTGTCAAAGTTTCCAAGGTTGGAAACCGGTTTGATTTCTGGCATCTTGTACATTAAGGCTGTATATATAAATAAGCACAGCAAATGGGACGCACTGCAGAGACCCCAAAAGAGCTGGCTCCAAAACTGGGAGCAGGTCTCACCTGATGGGGTGCGTGCCTCCATTTGATGCTGCACCTGAGCTAAGTGCCTCTTCTGTGAGGCAGAGATCCTGGGCTAAGATGGCTGTAATGCTCCTGGCATTTATCTTAGCGCACATTGCACTTCACAGATACGCTGGCTTTTCTGGAGATAGCTACGGGTGTTGGTATCTAATCCATCACATCCTTGGATACACCCTAAAAGCACAAAAACATCTGTCTTCCACAAAAAACTTAAAGTTTTGCCACAGAGTTTATGGAAGCCAAAATCAAACCATTGCAGCTGAGAGATACTTATGGGGGAGCAGTATTTAAATACCTTTTTGAAGTTTTAGGAATTTCTTACTGGAAAGCACGTTGCATGAGAGTGTAATTAAAAGGAAATTGTCTTTCAAAGAAAAGGCAGAGACTAATGAGTCAAAACAAAATGATGGATTACACAGGCAAGGACAGGATGCATTTGCCTGGTGTTACAGAGGAATGACACTGGTGAGCTGTGAGCACTGGAATAAGATGAACTCAACAGGTTTTTTTTAATTATTATGCGCATGGATGAGTAAAAAGCATTAAGCAGACATGTGCAAAAATTTTAATAGGAGTGTCAGGAGTATACTGGGATATCAAGGTTCCCCATGTGCTTATTCTATTTTACCATGTTGACTAAATCTACAGTTCATTGTGAACATTAAATGAAATGCCAGTTTATAGACCAGCTATACTGTTTTTGTGATATTCAGGAGCAGTTTATGATGGAGTTAACTCTCATCCTAGAGAGGTGGGAAGAGATACTGGGTTAAGCATATCATTGCATGTGAGCTGTGTAGCTACACAAAGCCTATACTGGTCAATCATAACAGTTTTGATGTGCTTTTATAAAACAACAGAAAGGACCAGCAGGTAGAGGGAGGTAATTCTCCCCCTCTACTCTGCTCTGGTGAGACCCCCATGTGGAGTACTGTGTCCAGCTCCAGGGTCCCCAGTGCAAGACACACATGAAGCTGCTGGAATGACTCCAGAGGAGGCCATAAAGCTGATCAGAGGGATGGAGCACCTCTCCTACGAGGACAGGCTGAGGGAGTTGGGCTTGTTCAGCCTGGAGAAGAGAAGGCTCCAGGGAGACCTAACTGCAGCCTTCCAGTACCTAAAGGGGACCTACAGGAAAGCTGGAGAGGGGCTGTTTACCAGGCAGCATAGTGACAGGACAAGGGGTAATGGGTTTAAACTAAAAGAGGGGGGATTTAGATTAGATGTTAGGAAGAAATTCTTTACTGTGAGAATGGTGAGGCACTGGAACAGGCTGCCCAGAGAAGCTGTGGAGGCCCCATCCCTGGAAGAGTTCAAGGCCAGGCTGGATGGGGCTTTGAGCACCCTGGTCTAGTGTAGGGTATCACTGCCCATGGCAGAGGGGTTGGAACTAAATGATCTTTGAAGTCCCTTCCAACCCAAACCATTCTGTAATTCTATGGAGAAAGAAGCCAATGTTTTGAATTAGCAAATAGCAGCCTTTAAATTACTTGATTTGATTGGTTTGTATCTGTAGAAGACCAGATAAACAATGTGGGATTTTGGTACACGCTTTTCTCATTTCTGCTTCTGATTAGACAAAGTTCATATTAACTGGATAAGTGTATGGCAGCAGGATTATTTCCACAGTAGAGAAACCCATAGAAACCATGAATCAATTGCAGAACCAAAGTGAACTTTGACTCCAGGAGATTCTGAATGCACAAGCCTGGATGCAAGATGTTTAGAGGATTTTGAACTGGTAGTAGTAAACTGGATATAACTGTGGTTATTCCTGACATGGTATATGCATCTGATTTGGTTCAAATTATTATAATTAAGGCTGGTTATAGGTGTTGAAGGATGGCATTGGAATAGTTATGGACCAGATCAAAGACATTCTATATCATCTGAATACTGGTGAAAATGACTTTTTAAAAATAATTAGCCTGTCTCTAAAGATCCATAAATTCTATTTATAGTTTTACTTTTTATTTGTCTCTAGTTAAAGACCTTGTTTCCTCCTTCTTTTTCTTTTGCTTCTTAAACTAGTTTAATCTTGTTATGCTTAATGGAATTACAATCCTTTTTACTCTACACATTTTTCAGAAGATGCATGCATTTTCATACTAATAGCCTGCACGCTGCTAAATAATCCATGCCAGACACAGTACAGTTAATCTTTCCGTGTTTCTGACAGAATTAATGGTAAGAACCATTTTCCTAGATTTGAGTATAATTTCCTATCTGGGGATATAATTAATGTCTGACAAGATATTAAGCAAATATTGAATATTGCATTGAGAATGAAGCTTTCTAAACAGTTCCTATGTTTACATAAATCCTATTAAATAATTATTTTTCTGCTAACAATACAACATGCCCAGATGTGTTCAGTGTAAAATTTTCCAGTCTGGTGACATCTTGGATAGAGTGTAGTGGGAACTCTCGGAAAAAAACCCAAACAAATCCAAGACCCTCACCAGTTAACTGCAGCAAACTGGATCAGAGAGCAGGAGCTCTCCCTCCCTCATGGTCATTCCCACCAGGCTTTTGACTTTTCAGCCTGAGCTGGCAGGGAGGAGGAGCATGGGGGAATCTTGGCAATTATTTTAAAATCCCCAGGAATTTCAGAGTCTCTGTAACAGGCTTGTAAGACTTTGTATGGTGTATCTTGTTTAATAGCAAGTCTAAGGGTAAGGTTTTCTTTGCAAATATTTGATATTTCTGTTGTAATTATATGTGCCAGGACGCTGAAAGGTGCTAAGCTCTCTTCCTTCCCAGAAAGAGACAGGGAAGCCATATCAGAGCAGGGAGCAACACAAGTAGAGCCTCTGCACATTTCATTGGCATATGGCTTTGCAGCTCTCATTGGTGCTATGGTGTAACCACAGGACTAGGTCCCTATGGCCTATTTTAGAATTTAGGAACATCTGGGGAGATGATCAAAAGATAAACCGAGCAGCAAAAGTGTAGGTAGGTGCCTTTTTATCTGTATGTGCTGTAGTGTATAGGGCAAACAAAGAGTGAAATGGGGACTAGATGGCCTTTTATCACAGTGGGTCAAAAGGACCTCAGAGTTTCAGCCCTTCTTACTTCTGACAGTTTTCCTCATATGGCTTGTACCCTTGAAACAGACTTTAGAGCTATCTGAAGATGGCATGTGAGGAGGAGTGAATTTACTATTTTATCATTGATATCTGAAGCTTACTGTCTATCAAAAACCCACAGCAGATACTACCAAGTGGCACCATGCTGCCAAACTAGACCTCTTCTCATTCCTTTGAATAGAGACTGCCTTTGAAAAAGGAGAGGTGTCAGCCAAATCTGCTCTGCTTCAGTGACTCCCAGCTTCCCAGGGCCCACAGACACTAGGAGGAGCATAGCACTGGTTAGATCAAGAGCTTCTTTGACCTGCAAGGCTTCGACATCCACCATCAGACTCAGGACAGGTGATGACTTCTTTTAGAGCCATTCTTTGTACCGTAAGATGGCACATGGCAGGAATATCTTAGAGGTTTTTCATAATGGTGCAGATCTAGAGTTTCTGAAATAGTACCCACCCACCTATGTTGATAGCCCTTGTTCTAGGTGAACCTTTGGGAATCTTTTTTATAACCTCAACTATGTCCTTTTGGTTTCAGGATCAGCTTTTAATTCTCTCATCTCAGTTTCTGCATGTCTCTAATATTTCCTTTGGCTACCTGGAGACTCCCCTCTTATTCTGAGACCCAGTTTAATCATATAATCTGCCTGTCATCTGGCTGATATTTTCCTGTGCTTCAGCATTTGTGCTAAATCAGTTGTGGATGCACTGGACCCATTTTCCTGGGGGGCAATTGCAGCTGATTGAGCTTAAAAGGTAGTTTAAAGGACTCTGTCCATCGTTACACTGCTAACAGTATGCCTAACATGCTTCTACAATCTGGATTGCCTGGGTTATTTTTTTTTTTCATGGTTTAGTATGTTTGTATGCTTTAAAACAGGTTGACAGGCTGGAAGATTAGGTTCAGGAGTATTTTTCGCTGTGGTTACTGATGATGCTTGTAGAACCAAAACAGTTCTGAGCTTTTAGAAAACATTTTCATTGATTGTTTTTTGCTTCCTTGAAGTTCTGGGAGAACAAGATGCCAATTAACCACACAAAACTACCTCCTTTTAATCAAAAGCACCATGGTCTGGGACAGCTTCTGAGAAAGAGAAAGGAGGCAAAGCTATCCAACTTGGTATATGATCATTGTTTTTCTGTGATCTGTCTCTGTATGATGAGGTGAAAGAGTAGAGTCAATTCTGCACAAGAGATACAGGCATCAAATGTGGCTTTTCAAATACATCCTTCTCCTTAAAACACTTCATTGATCCCAAAATTGGCAGGCAGCTGAAAAGCTTATGTTTGTGCAACTGTGTGTTGCCATTACTCTTCATTCTATCAGACTTCTCCCCGGAGCTGGGGGTTTTTTTGTTGTTTGGGTTTTTTTTTCCATTTTACGCTGAAGCATACAGTACTTTGGAGCCCTTTGACTGAATGTGAATAGATACCAGGCAATAAAAATATCAGTTGTTTTGATGATTGGAAAAGAAAAAAGAACAGTGTCAGATGGCTACAAGTCTACGGCAGACTCTCAAGTGAGTTCTAGTTCAGGCTTGTCTCATATAAAGAGGGATTCACATTTATTTGAAGCAAATAAGCCAGCTGAGGGCAGTTTTGGACTGCCATTGCCTACAGGGACTGTGGTGACACTTCATCTGCCTGGTAAACAGATACATTTATTCACTAGCAGTGCAAGGGTAGATAGGTGGCTAGAAACATCTATAAGAAAAGGATGAACCCATCAAAAGCAGTGAGTTGGCCTGAGCTCAGGTCATCTGGAGAGTAAGAAGGGAAGGGCTTGCCATGACTGCATTTCAACGTAATACCAAAACCCACCAACTTCAAAATTATTCTGAAAGTGATATGTCAGCCAGAGCTGATATGAAAATTTAAAAAATGTTGGAGGCAAAAGTGGTCTCTCTAGTGTCTCACTGAAATTTATTTGGTAATGTTTGATGAAACATTGAAGCATAGATGCAGCAAAACCAGTTTTCCTTTTTTAAAACTTTTCAGGGACTTCTTTATTAGCCTTATAACTGCATGGTCTTCACTTCCCCTTCTTTTCGTTCCTCGTTTTGCCTCATAACATTGATGTATCTTTCCTCTTAAGCCATTCTCCCTCTGGTAGAAAGCTTGGAGGTGAAAAATATGCCTTCTAGAATGTTTTCTGTGGGAAAAGATGAACTTCAGAATTTTCAGTTAGAAGAATGGAAAGAAGTAGTTCCACAGAATCCGATTGCTCCAGATGGCAGAGCAATGAAATACGGGGAAAACCAAAGTGTGCTGGGGTCTGCCTTGATCCCGGTCAGACTGCAAGAGAGAGGAGTGAAAGAATGTGAAGAACTTTGAACTACAGCTCCCGTGCAGCCCCATGGGAGCCTGCAACGTCATGGAAAACATTGGGGACCCAGCCCTAAATGTAACTTTACAGTATTTATATTCCAGTTGACACAGTTCACAACATTTTACTCTCTCAAAGATGGTGTTATTTGAGCTTTCTGTCTGATTCAGGATAAGAAATAATGATGAAATAGACTTTCTGAAGACAAAAGCTCTGGTTTTCTGCAATCTCCAATTCTGATGGTCTTAAAATGACACAGTCCCACATTTATTTATTTTTTGAGGTCTCCTGTCTCATTTGGTGCAGAAGAGCAGCAGTGAATGGAAGATAGTCTTGTGAATGCTTGCCATTCACTGAAAAATGGAACTGAGAACCATTTGCAGAAATCAACATTATTTATGATCACCTGTAGAAACCCATATTATGTGTTTCTAATGAATTTGATCTATTTTTTTTCTCTGATCATTTCTTTACTGGTAGAACTGGCAGTTTTAAACACTTTTAAATTAAAACAGATCAAGAAATAGATAGAATAAATAGAATGTCTTGCCTACAAATGCTGATCCTGCTCCTTTTACTAAAGCAAAAGACCTTCATAATTCATTCATGCCTGTGCAGTCATGACTTATGGAGCTTTTACACTCATGAGAGAAACATAATACTCACCCTTCATGGGTGAAATATTCTATATGGACTTGGGATTTATTCTCTATTGGTCTCTCTCTTGAAATACTCATTTTAAAGCTCTGACGAAAAACTTTGTTCTAGGATTAGATTTCTTCACAGAAATTAGAGCAGTCAATTTCCAGACCGCTGACAAAATTTGAGCAGTTTTTCTCTCACTATTTTGGATTATCCCAACTTTACAGCTTCATTCCAATTTTCTTGTTGCTCAGGTTGGACATGAGGTACCAAGATATTATGTTAGCTGAGGATATTGTACATAACTATTTCTAAACACAGCTATTACTGAGCATAGTGTTTACTGGTAGACATGAATTGCAGCAGATCTCTAGGCAGCCTGAGGAAGAGTCTCTCATTAACAGTTTGGGCCAGCAAGTAGGTGTCAGCACCTCAAGCCAGATTCCACCGAGCTGAACAGTCTGCACTGTGTGGCTGATCTAAGGAATTTCAGAAAGGATTTTGAATAGACTATTTAAGAATAGTAATTAAGCTAGAAACAAAGCCAAGTGAAGCAGTCAGAAGTCTTATCCAGGACTTATCAAAAGTACCAGTAAAATACATTTAAATGTAATGTAGTTCATCACGTTACAGCTGGATGCACGTGTGTGTATTGTTCAGACCCACGCACATGGGAGCAGGGTACCAGTATGCAGTCCGGTTTCCAGTATGTGGCCCATATCTGCTGCTCCCACTAAGACTCCAGTCCTGCCATCGCAGTCATGTGCACTGTGAAATTATGCTCATACATGAAGTTAGGTATGCAAATCGGTATTTTTAAAAATTTAGTCTAAGGGCCAAATACACAGAATTGTATAGGAAAGTGAAGATGCAAATACATGGCTAGCAGGAGTTTCACATAGAAAGAGCACATAGAAAGGAGAGCACATAGAAACAAAAGTCTTACAAGGTACCCAAAAATCCTTAAAACATTGGTCTGAACCTAATGACCTTACGCAAGATAGGTTAGCCATTTTTTATATTTCAAAATACTAAATAAAATCTCAGCTTTTCTGAAAAATCTGGCTCTGAGTGAGAGTGCTGGGATGTTGGTTAAATTTGAATATAAGGCCAGAATATCGATTCTCTCCATGCATTACTGAAAGCAACAGAGGCTCTTCAGACATTAAGGAATTCAGACAACTACTTTGTGCCTCAGTTTACCCTTCTGTACCTAATACTTAATGGTATTTTCAGACACATATTTTGAGGCTGACTTAATGTTCATATCACATTCAGAGAAGTTCAGATGAAATTTCATATACAAGTGTACACATACAAATTGTGGGACAAGTACATTATGACTTTTACATAAAATGTTTGTGTCTGAAACAGTGATTAGGAATTGCCATAATTCTAATATTGTATAGTTAAAACTTTTTATCACTTTGGAGAAAGTTTTTTAATCTATTTTAGTTCTGTTTCTCACTTTACTGCTGGCAAAAATGTATTGCATAACACCTCATTAGGTAATTACTTGATTACAATTTAATTTCTTTTGCAGAATCTTCCAGAAGTTATACTCTTGCAGTCTAAAACTTTATGTGGATGGCATTATTAAGTTATCATGTTTTAAACAAATTGCATGGATATGATTATTTCATTAAACTACCGATTGTTCTTGTGTATATGTGTGCTGGCAAGGAAATAATCAGATAATGGATACTAAGGCCACAGTCTGAATTGCACACTACTCCTCAGCTATCTAACCTGTAATTTTAATGCAACATTTTCCCCTTCACTAACACACACTGCCATTATATTAAAATTATAGCTAAATTGCACAAAAGTCAGAAAATTCTGAAATGAGGCATTTGGTAAAACTAGCAGTTCTTTCCATGTCTATAATTAAAATAATTTTTTGCTATTAGAGGAGTGCTACCAAAAAGGGGTGGGGGGGGGGGGGGGAGTGAGAAAGGTTGAGTTGAGCTTTTAATTTTTCTTGTGTGCATGATCAGCAGAAAGACTAATTTCTTTGTAGTGACATCTACAGTGTGGTATGACTGGTAAGTGCTACAAATGTTGAAAAGTTGTCATTCTGAAGAGCCTGGAGTTTCACAAGTGGAAATAGTGGACTTGTTCGGTCTCTGGAGCCTTTATTACCAGGACAGGCTGGTTGGGTGAATCCTTAGTCCTTTTGTAGTGGTTTGTAGCTGGTTTTGATCCACATTTTAGGGCAGACTAAATGCTAATGTATGAAGAAGAACCTCATGCTTTCAGGCACAGCCTCGTTATGTACTGCAGAAAGGGGACTGCAGTAATGATTCAATATATGGCTGCATAGTATTGATGAAAGAAGGGAGTGCCTTGGGGAGGACCTTCTGTCTGCCTGTCTGTCTCTTTCTCCCTAGTCCGTAGGCTTAGGATGTGGCACAGGGGAAATGCGTGAAGACTGGTTTTAGTGTTCACAGCACAGCAGTGGATTCAGACTGGAGTAGGGAGCAAAAACTAAAAAGGGAAGAGTAGAAAGACAAGGGGAAAAGGTGATGGGGTAGAATATGAATTGTAAAAGTACAAAAACCAACACCAGGCTCCTTCTGCTTTTTTGCACCACCCCCCCGCCCTGGCCTCTGCAGTTTGAGAATGTGTTTAAAGTAGATTAGAAAAGACCATGTAAAACTGTGACATGGAGAAAGCATTAAAAATAAGGTGCAGGGCAAACACTGACAATAGCTAACATTGGCCTTCATCTAGGAAGCCACATGAGAAGGGAAAAAAAGGGGATAAATAAGATGTACTTACATAGCAAGAATAGATCTGTCTGCTGAAGATAAAACACATGAATCTTCCTGGTTTCCTGCTTATCTAAGAAACACATTTGTTCAAGCATCCAGCAGGGAAAACTGAAGTTAGTATCAGAATTTTTGTTAACAGTTAAGTGCTTTTGTTAAGCACAAATATCTTACCTCAAGGAAGCCGAGACTTAAGCGGAGGTGGAGACTGAACAGCACTACTACCATCCAGATGACAGTCAAAGCTAATTAGTGAGGTGGAAGGAGGAGTAGGGAGGCAGGACGGTGAACCATGGCTGCCACTTCTGTTCTCTCTTTCTCTCATCTTTCTCTTACACCTCTTCCCATATCAGCATGCTCTAGGTAAGTTGAGCATATTGTACTACAGTTCATCATTTGACGATAGTCAAATAGTCTTCTGTTTCTTCAAAGTAGAAACAACAGCAGCCTATGAAAATCATTACATCTGTCTTCTTTCAACCACTCTTTGTTGTTTTTTTTCTTTTAAAATGTGCTTCTATTGAACTCAGTTATTGCTGAAGGGAAGGAATGAGGAAAACATGATCTGGTGACAGCTGGTTACAGTTTGGTTCACATAAAGTGCTCTTAATCCTTGCAACTGCAGTGAGAAATATGCATTAAAGAAATGGACTGTATCATATGCAGGACTAGTAGCTAAGATTGTAGCTGAGATTGCTCAGGACATCCTTTTATTATAATTATAGGGGTTTTTTTCCCTAATTGCCTGTAACTTTGCTCAAATGTAATCTCATGGATTGACACTTGTCATGTTAAGCCTATACTTCAGCTGGAGTTACTGAGTTTAAATTTTCAGCAACAACAGTTTAGCCACTTCCAAGAATAAAATTAGGGGAGGAAATTTATTCAGTGCCATTTAAAGTCTTATGGCAGCTTCCTTTCAAAATGAGCATATACATATAAAGGAATCCGACTGAGGCTGCCCTTGTAACCCTTATTTTGGCTTTTTCCGGCTGCTGAGCATTTGACTTTCAACCCTGACGTTGTTGTCTAGTACTTCATGTTGGTGATACTATGTAATTTCACAGTGAGTTCCTGCAAAAGCAAAGATTTGATCTGGATGTACAGAACACAAATTGCAGAGAAATAAAACCGTCCAGTGGTTTTAAAGGGAACCTTGATTTTATTTCTGCAGTTCTCCTGCTTTTCTGCTTCTTTCTGATGAACATGAATCTATCTCTTAATACATCTATCTTTGCATTAAAATTCTTTTTACAATGATGTAGTGCCTATGCAACGGTTCCTGATGTTTCTTGTCCCAGTATTGGCTGACATCTGTATATTAGATCTTCGGGGAAAGAACAAAATAAATTGACTGCAGCTGGTTTTTAAAATATTAGTTTATCTCTGGAAAGTGTTTTTCTCTTATCACTCATGCCTGTCTCTTCCATGAGCTTACTAATCATTTTGTTTCTTTTTAAGAATGGAGTGTTTCCTCTGTCATCTTCCCTTGACAATGCAAATGGTATGGAATCATAACATGAACTTTTCTGTGTTTTGTGCCAAGAATACTGGCAAGCCTTTCCCAAGAACCCTCCTGGAAATCAGACAAAAGATCAGATTAAACTACCAAACCTTCACTGATCATGGACGTTTTGGTTAGTCCAGGAATCTGTCTCTGCTCTGACTTCAGACTGAGCCATGCTTTCTGTAACTACAGGAGGGAAAGTGTGTACCTTTCAGCGTGCAAAGGTCAGCGTCTAATTGCTACATCTCCTGACTACTGGTACTGCAATAAATTTTAAGAAATACTGTGCATGTGGTATTGAAAAACTGTATATCTAAATATAATCATGTAAGAGTCATATTAATTAAATCTCTTCAAAGTTTGTCTGATCAGGCTCTTCCTAAGCTTGTTTTGAAAGATTAGAATATATTTGTTATTCCATCTTCAGGTCAAAATGAGGCAGAATTGTGGCTGAACAGGTAGGAGCATATAAATGTGAAATGCACACCTCTCAGATCTTCCAAGTTCTGTACCATTAGCTTTGACACTCTAATCTGATGTACTTTTTCTGTGTAAAAGGCTGAGGTAAATTTTTTGAAAGAGATATGTTGCACGCACACCCTGTGAAACTTGAGCAAAAATAGTTTTGCCTAATATTTCTTACGATCCCCTGCTTTTGCCCAACAAATGTGTTGAGAAACACAGAATACAGAGCAAAGAATCAGAAAGATTTCAGCCTTGAAAAGATGAAATTCAGGAAAGAAGTTTTCAAGTGGCTTTTAACCTCAGGTCTCCAAAATTCATGAATAATGAACAGTGGTCTTTCAGCAGAGCATGCATCTATGTTGAGGGTAGGAGAGCCAGCAGAGTTTCTCTAAAGAGTTTTTGAAAAAAAAATCTCAGGAAGAGAGATCATCAAACCTCTTCTCAGAGTTTATATGATCAGACTCTAAAGACAACACTAGATCCACTAGAATCAATGAGAGCATTACCCTTGGGATTTTTTCATTAACATTTATTCCCCTCTTCAGATTATTTTTTTTTTCAGGAAGGGAGCAGTAATGGTTTTTATGGAAGGAAAATGTGAAAACATGGAGAGTTCCAGATATTCTGTCTACAAGAGCTGTAGCAATAAGACATTAAAGTAACTACAGAAGGAAACAAAAGTCTAGAGGCAAAATGACATAAAAGCAGAACCAAAAAAAGAGGTAATAAAATGAAGGGGTTGAGCATTTCTTTGTTACCGTCCTTCTTGCTAAATGCATAATTACCAACCTTACAGACTGAACTGTGTTAATCAAAAAGAAGTGGTGGTTCACAGCAACTCAGCAGTTGTGTGTAAATAGAGTTTTAGATATTGAAGGACAATTAAAGGCTTTTAAAAAGTAAATTTCCAAGTGATGAACTCAGCCTCATGAAGCCTGGAAGGAAAACTGTAAAGCTGGATTCAGCCACAAACCACTAAGTATAAACAAACCACTGGCAGCATGTCTGCTTCCTAAAATATCTTATTAACACCCTGTCTTTAACTCTTCCCTTGTTGAACGAACTCACAAAGAGCTGCAACAAAATATTGAAACCTCTGCCTCTGAGATTCAACAAGGGCAAGTGTAGGGTCTTGCACCTGGGAAAGAAGAATCCCATGTGCCAGTACAGGTTGGGGACTGACCTGCTGGAGAGCAATGTAGGGGAAAGGGACCTGGGGGTCCTGGTGGACAGGGAGATGACCATGAGCCAGCAGTGTGCCCTGGTGGCCAGGAAGGCCAATGGTATCCTGGGGTGCATTAAAAGGGCTGTGGTCAGTAGGTCGAGGGAGGTGCTCCTCCCCCTCTATTCTGCATTGGTGAGGCCACATCTGGAGTATTGCGTCCATTTCTGGGCCCCTCAGCTCAAGAAGGATAGGGAACTGCTAGAGAGAGTCCAGTGCAGAGCCACTAAGATGATCAAGGGAGTGGAACATCTCCCTTATGAGGAAAGGCTGAGGGAGCTGGGTCTCTTTAGCTTGGAGAAGAGGAGGCTGAGGGGTGACCTCATCAATGTTTATAAATATGTTAAGGGTGAGTGTCGGGAAGATGGAGCCAGGCTCTTCTCGGCCTCACTAAGCGATAGGACAAGGGGCAACGGGTGCAAATTGGAGCATAGGAGGTTCCAGGTTAACGTAAGGAAAAACTTTTTCACCGTGAGGGTGACAGAGCACTGGCACAGGCTGCCCAGAGAGGTTGTGGAGTCTCCTTCTCTGGACACATTCAAAACCCGACTGGACGTGTTCCTGAGTGATGTGCTCTAGGTGGCCCTGCCATGGCAGGGGGGGTTGGACTAGATGATCTTTCAAGGTCCCTTCCAACCCTTGTGATTCTGTGATTCTGAAACCAGCCAGTCTGGAGAATGCCTTATTTTAAATGGGAAAAAGCTAGCAATCTAAAAACTGGATTATTCTCTTAAATTTCATTGCTACCTGATATCCTTGGCTTAAACTTCACCTAAGCAACGTTGAGAAATTTTGGATCATGATCTGGAAAAAAATCCAGCCTAATGTGTGGCTGATGGCAATGTGTGAATCTGACAAGAAGGTTAGATCACTAGCATTGCCAGAACAGCTAAGCCCAAAGGAGGGTCCTGGACATCCCAGAGTGACCGTAAATGCTTTTATGGCGTGAAGTTTGTGGCTTTCCAGTGCTTATCTCACTCATTTTTTCAGGCTGTATGAGGTAGCGTCCATAACTGGTTGCTGGTGGGGACCCCTCAATCACTGGTGCCTGTGTGAATGTGGGTGGCTGTGGGAGTGTCCCATAGTTATGCAATTGAGTCTTTTTCTCCTGGAGCTAGAAGGAAGAGGTGAAGCCATGGTTCTCCATGGAGGCAATGCTGCTCCATGCTTGTCTCAGGTCCTAGATCCATCCCACCTTCCCTCCATTTCATAACTGAAGCTCCTATACTGAAACCCTCATTATCTGGAGAGATTTGGATGGGCAATGACCATTGACTGGAGCACATCTAGGGTGAGTGGGACCATGAATAAAATATTTCTGAGAAGTGCCTAGGGGAGACAAATCCAGATCTGTGAGTCGAGAACACCTTGAGGAGGAAACAGGTCTCTGCATGCATGCTCCTTCACCTGCATAAAGGGGCAGAATTAAGTATTGAAGGTGCAGCCTCATGTCTTAAACAATTTTGCTGAATATTCCACCTTGGCTGTTTTTCTAAGGCCTTAATTACAGTCGAGAATGGCTGTACTACCCACTGCAGTTTCCCTTAGACCCAAAATCACAGAGCATTACATTAAAAAAAAAAAAAAAGCTATGCACTGGTGCTTAAAATGGAATGTCATTTTTACTTACAGACACTAGCACGTGTTGAGCAGGAAAAGAAAAATATACTGGGATAATAAATGTGGTAGAGATAGAAAAGAAATATGAACAACTCTCACACTTCTTCAGCTTTGTTGTTCCAAAACCCACAAATGTTCCCCATTCACATTCCCATTTGATCCTCTGCTTTTTTGTTTAACTTCAGACTCCAACTCCTTTCAGTTAAGGCCCTGTTTTCTTCCTGCCTGCTATGTTTTAATACTTCATACCTGATCTCATCAGGGAATGTGCTCAATGTAACATAAGCTATTGTAGCTGTTTTTAAAGATTTAATAAACAGAGCTTGATGAGGACAATAATAGAAGATTCAGAACTTACAGATGACACTCCATATTTCTGCATCTCTTACGCCTGTGTTATAGCCTCACTGATATTTCTGTCACTGTAGAGTACCCCAGAGTCTAATAATGTTGACCCTATATACAATTTATAGAAATATATTCATATTCTGCTTGGAAAGGGAGAGAAATAAGCATTTTGATTTTTTTTTTAATTTATTTATATTTTATTTATTTATTTATTTTAAGTGGTGTGAGAAAGATACTCACATGGCCCTGGAAATAGAAGACCTCTATTCTGGCATCGAGTCAGAAAGGAGAAGAAGGTACTTCAATGCTCCTATACTGTCCCCTGCACACTTTGCAGAGATGATATTTTCACAGCTGTAGAGAAACTGTATTAGAAGGTTATGATTTGGTATGAACGAGAGCCTTGTCCTTTAGGATATGGATTAAGATCACCAATTTATTTCCATGCTGGGTGTTTAACAAATCTCAGAATCAGTGTGCAATGTTTTAGTCCGATCTGAACTTCCCTGTGCCCACCTGGTCACCCTCTTAGTCTCTGCAGAATACACCTCATTTAAATTTCATCCATTTTCTTCTTACTGCAGACTTTCATTAGCTTACTCTTTATCTGCTCTGAAGTGTGTAATGATAATAGTGTTGCTTATATAGCTCCTTTCATTTTCAAAGCATTTTACAAACATTAAGTAATTAATGGAGAAGGCAGAGCATCAAATAATGAATTTTTCAAACTATTGGTGAACTGATATAGACAGATAATATGATTTGTTCACTACCTGAGTAGTTCAGAGGTGGACTTTAAATTAAAGTGCTGGCCAATTTCACTGTCATTGATGATGACAGAGAGGAAAAAAAAAAATCAGTTTATGTTTCTCCTACATGAAGCACCTTTTTTCAATTGAATTCATGCTTCAATTCTTTATTTAAAATTAGTTCCATTCAATGGGATGCTAGAAGCACTATATACTGGTTTTCACAGAAATGAAGAAATTAAGATCCACACAATTATTTCCAAATCACCAAAATCTATGGATTTGACATTTCAGCTGAAGAAATAATTTCATACAATTTTGGAAGCTACTTTTATGCAATTTCATGCTCTACAAAAAAATCCATTTGGATACAGAACTGTGACGCTTTGTGCAAACATCTCACTTATTGGTTAATAATAATGGTTTAGCTTGGTTTTTCCACCTTTGCTTTCATTGACCACCTACCATCATTTTCTGCTGAGGAGCAAGAGAAACTGCTAATTTACAAGCATAGTTAGAGACACATGATGAAAGTAAACTAAATGGGGGGGGGGAATCTGTTGGTGCTGTGACATGGCAGCAAAAGAGTGGTCTCTAAGCTTCCCTTTCTCAATATTTTTTCTTACATTCATGATGTAGTAGGAGGAAGAGTGAAAGAAGATTATCAAACTGTGTTTCTTGTGGTGGACGTCTTTATATGTATTCAGGAAAAACTGAAGGACCTGGGAGATGAGCACTGGAATGTGCAACTTTGTGTCTCCCAGAATTACGGCATGTCTGTGCTGGTTAACCAAGCCGAAACTGTGCGAGGACTGGTTGGTGGCAAAGTCTTGTTCTCAGTCCAGAAGTAATTTCATTGCGAATAGTTTTTCAGCCTTTTCAAATGTGTGTGCAGTACAGCCAAAGTTTTAATAGATCATGGAAAAGAGATGAATCGTTCTGATAGCATAAAAATAGTGGGAAGGAACCACTTACTAAGTCTTTAAAACAACAAAACAAAACAAAAAAACCCCAAAACCACATTTGGTTTGAATTAATGTGTGGGTTCCCATTAGTCATGACTGCTGGTAACTGCTGCTGGCAGAGTGTCTGAATTGCAAAAAACTTTGGGGAAGTTAGCACAAGTTATTATTTATTCAAACAGTATTACTGGAAGAGTGTTTTTCAGAGAGTGTCACTAGCTATGGGCAACACGAGCTGGTGCTTGGGGCAGCAGATGGGCCAGAGGCACCCCGCCTGCTTTAACTAATATAGAGCACTGGAAAGCCAAGATCAGCATTTGTGGGATGGCAACTACTGCTAAGGAAGGGGGTTCTCCCAGAAGTAGCAGTTGCTGCTCCCAGGTCACTGTTTTCCTTCCTTAGCCATCCCAGCAAGTTTGTCTTTTCAGGGACCTTGCTCGCCTCTTTCTCCCCCAGCTCTACCCCTTCTCCCTTTTGTACCCTTTCTGTGAGCAGAGCAGCATAGCTCTGGCCCTCATTCATAGGGCTGCAAGAGTCCATCTTGCCAAGAGGACCACAAAATCTTGAGTCAGCCCTGGCTATTCATTAGTTGCTGACTGTCACTCTTCTTTTAAAAGGATTCAGTTTCCAGCCAAGGACCAGGAGCTGTACGATGTGATTTGGGTGACTAAATGCACAACAGCAAACAGCCATGGGCACACTGATTAATCAAAATTACTTAGCAAATATTTGTGAATAAAGAATACCTTTGAAGATGAGGTTCTTGTTAACAATTCATTAGTGGTAAAGGGAACCTGATTTATAGTGACTCGTCTCTGCGGTAGGCAATTGAGTCACTTTGAGCCCTCTCATAGTGGTAGCTTCTTTGAAATGGTACCGAGCTCTGTGAAGAGCAGTCCTTGTTTTGTCTCTATTGCCTATCTGAGACATTAGACTTCATTCCTCATGGCAGTATATCCGCCATATTATCTGGAGACTCTGGCTGCAGCTGAAAACCGATTTTAGAAAGAAATCTTTCTACTGTCTCGGAGTTGCTGTGGTAATGAAGAAAAGCTTGAAACAATCACAAGCTTGAGTCACAGAGATTATTTTCAAAAGTTACCCAGAAAACTTCTCTAAATTCTGTTTAATCCAGACAGGAAAAGGCAGGGGGGAGAGGGAAGAGGCTTCTGTATTTAATTTAGTTCTTGATTCATTTGCAAATTGCTTAGAAAATAAGTTTATGCATATTAATTACATTTCTAGTGAAAAATATTTGCAGATGCACCTGTTTTCATGGCAAAGTATAGATTGGGCTTGCAAAACTAATATGTATCATTTAATAACTGTTGGCTCAACCATTTTGATAGAATACGTATTGCTGGAGGAGCAAATGCTGTCACACAATTTTTTTGCCGATATCAGGCTGAACAAGACACAGAGTGGCTGGGGCTGGTTGTTGGTGGAGACCCCAAGAGTAAAGCAGCATAAGCAGCCTATGTGAGTGCAGGTGAGAGCGGTGACATCCCATAGTAGCACAACTGTGTCATTTTCTCTTCTAACTGTAAGAAAAATGTTGAGAAATGTCCCCTAGTTTATGTACGCAAAGCCTTGCCAGGTGTATTTGCTTGCTGTTTCACAGTCCTTTAGCATGAGAACAGTCTTTTGAAATATGTCATCAGTGTTGATTCAGGTAATACCTGACTTATGCTTTTATTGGCAAAACGGCCCATGCAATACCACAGATGGGAGATGACAGTTTGAGCCATATTGGTCAAAACCTGAGCCTAGGTAAAATTTAGATAATGAGAAGTACATTGTACTGCTAGAATTTGTTCCTACAGGCATATTTAGTTTTTACTGGTACAGTATGGTATGATTTGAATTTTGCAAATCATGCTTAAGTATTTTATCTAAAAGAAAATTTGAAGTACAATGCTTAAATTAGCGTTCACTGTTTATTTTTGCTTTATTATTTAAAGTGTTTATTCAGTACCACAATTTAGTCTTCACTGAGCTTGTAAGGCATCTTGTATAGAATTGCCAGAACTATAATATAACATTAGCAAATCTAATGCTAAATGGTGCTTGTTAATGGCTGAAATTATAGTTTAGATCCTGAGAGTATAAAAGCATCGCAAGATCCTTTGCACTTGGATATGGGGTTTGGAACTCATATTAATGTTGATGAAATTTATGCTCTGGGATCTGGGAGAAAATATGCACCATGAAAACTGAATGTCTCATAGCTGTGCTTCACCACAACGCGTAGTGCTGAAACAATCCCCGCCTGTTGCAAGCCTCACTCAAGGCACGGTAATTATAGTAATTAATGGCATTGTAAAGCACTACTTATTTTTAGTAGGTATAATTGCCAAGGATGCGGCTTTTTTAAAATGCTTTGAACTACATTCTCTGCCAGTAAGCTCAGAGACTGTCAGGTATTTTTTTTCTAATTGAGAAAAACAAATCAGTCATCAAAGTCAAAATTCTTAGGAATGGTGGAGCCATAGTTCATGCTGAGAAGGGACTTACTGCTTCAGAAGTGACATTGATTGATTTTTAATGTGGCTGCTCATGAAGTCAGAGACTGTTTTAACACCTGAACAAGGGTGTGATAAGTGATTGTGACAAGAGATGCACAAAGCTTACCCTGTCACCTAGGTTCAGCTCAGATCGTGCTTACGGGGATAGTCTGAGCTTTCTAAAGATCAGTCCCTGACTGGTAAACATCCTGTTTTCTTTGTGGAAGGCTCATTTGCTTCCTTCAGAAATGCACTGCAAGAAACTCTTACCATTTTTCTGCAGCTTAATGGGGTACAATCAAATAAATACAAGAAGAACATAGGAAATCTCTAGGTTGATCAAATGGATTTCACCTCTGCAGAATAAAACAGAAGCATCATGATTTTCTGTAACGTTTAAATGGCCAAGTAACACACAGAGGAAAAAGTAAAACCAGCTAAGTGAAGACTATATGAAATGATTTACAGCAGATATCCCAAAACCCAGGAGGCTTATGAGGAGAGAAACAGTGAACGAATCCAAAAAGCACAAAACCCCCTTTCCTATCGAATTACAAGACAGCTGATTTTGAAAGCTAGAACAGAAGGTCGGGATGCAACAAAACATGATTTAGTAAAATAGTACAGATGTTAACTAAAGAAAATAGCTATTAAAAAGAAATTAAAAATGAACCCAGTAGAATCCTAATGATACATACTTGTGGGGTCTGGAGCCATCACAGAACTATCTCCTTCAGGTGGGGCTAGTGTGTGACAAGGTTAATAGTGTTTCATTGCACTCAAATCCAGGGTCCAAAACACCTGAATGCAGCCTACCATTTCTCGACATTTGAAGTGTGTCATCTAAAGCAAATCCATGCCCATTTTTACAGATACTGAATATTACGCCCTCGGCATGGAGTCAAATCACCAGAAGCTTAGCGACTTTCAAAAAGCTAGCCCTGTCCCAACTAGCTGATGACTTAGCTTTAAATAGGGGGGGGTTAGTCAAGACCGGAATGATTAAATTACCATATATGACAAAGGGATTAGCACCACACCGGTTTTGTACCAGAGTGATTAATCTGACTTCAGAGAAATGGCTCCTAATTTTTCATGTGAATATAACTAGTCAAAAGATGAACTGTTGCATGGTGGGAGAGGGACCAGGTTGCAGGGCACAACCAGTGATACAGACTGGCTTAAACTGCAAAAGCTTAAGGGGGTTGCAGAGCAGTCTTTGAGAATGAAACCACAAAAGTCACAGTGAATAGGCAACAGGAGGTTGCTGGGGCATAGGCATGTACTGGCTTTGACTTCCACTCCTGTTTGTTTCTTTTTTAAAAGGTTAAACACAAAGAATGGGCAGGTCTGTCTAGAGAAGGTGGGTTGGGCAGTAGCATGGAGCAGATGAGAAATTTAGCTGCTTGTGCTGTCAGAAAAGCCAGCCTTCACTAGCAGCAGGTCTGTGTGGAAGCAGTGATTTGCTACGTGATGCTCTGCAGAGGACAGCTGTCAGATGAGGAGGACTGACTGCTGCAAATGAAGTCATTAGATTTGTTCCATCCAGTCACCTCTGACACTATTCTCTGCAAGTTCTACCAAACATTCATTGACACAGTGGCATGTATATTCGACTGTGCTGTAGAGAACCAGCAGTCAATGGAGAATTCAGAGCATTTAGTTTCAGTGTGCACTGAGTCTGAAGGTACTTTTTTTCATTGCTTTTCAGGTTTTGGAAAGTTTGGTTTTGGAGGGTTTTTTTTCATTTTTGCGGGGTTTTGGGGGGTTTTTTTGAGTTTTTTTTTGTTACTGTTGCTGTTCCTCAGAGAAAAAAACAACTGTCTCAGCTAATATGGATGTTAATATGTGGAAAGAGTTAGTCTTGAAGCAGCCATGTAGGCTAACAGACTAGGATCCCTTTTATTGTTCTGCTCTACCTCTGATTTAATATCCACATCTCACTGGAAACCCAAACACAAATAATGAGGAGGCAAATGGTAAATGCACTTGTGTCAGTATTTCCACTTTCGATGATTTCTCAAAGCAGGACTTTCCGTGGCTGCATCTGCAGTTCAAATAAAACTGTAGGAAATAATGCAAGTATACTAAGGCACTAAAAGCAACAGTCAACAAATAAGAGCTCAGGATGTGTGCATTTTAACAAGGTGTTAATTGAGAGTAGGGTGAAGGTAAAGGGAAAGCTCAGAGAGGGAGCTTCTTGGATTTGTTGGAAATCAGAACTGTCTAAACGCTGGGGTCTCTAATACAGTATAAGGACAAGTTCTAGTTTTTCCTACTTCAGACTGTGTTACAGTTATATTGGTTGAAACACTTGTAATTGATTCACTAAGAGCTATCACTCCAAGTTCAAAAACCCAGATGGGTATTATTTAATTGCTGAAGCAGGACTGCTCACGTATTTACATACAAAAAATAAAGGAAGCGAAATATTCATTCTGACCATGTCCCATTCTTTAATCCTCCAGTTAAACTGAAAATTTGTCTAGTGCTGTGTTCCCGAATCACATCACAAAACACTGAAATAACTTTATAGCCTTTCCTTTTCCTCCTGAAAGAGCATGGCAATACTATACTTCCATGTTTCAAGTGTTTCAACGAAGGAGAAAGTCATATGAAAGGCTCTCAAAAGTGCTACTTTATCTCCATATTCACTATTCAGGCTTGAAAGCGAATCCTTTTTTGGCTGCCTCACAGAATAAAATATTTAAAGGCATGCCTTTGATTTCCTACTTTAAATAGAAAACAAAAGCACTGTTTTTAGGAAGCTAAATCACTTTTTACTCTGATACTTCATTAAGCTCACTAGAGACTTGTGTCTGTCTCAATTTTCAAAGGGCTGCAAGAGGTTTTAGTTTTGTAATTCCTCTTTGACTGAATCCCTTATTCCCAGCTTGGAAATGTAGTAAAGCTGAAATGCCAGTCCTATGATAGCTGGGAATATGCTTGTGGTTTGTCTTTTTCCTGCAAAACTAGTGTGCATGTAGCTAATGGGGTATTTTTGAAGTGCCCTTAATCTGTGTCTGTAACTTGAAGTGAAGCATTGGTTATTTTTTTCTTTTTTTTTGCAGGACGTAGTTATTTTTACCGAAGTGTAACTCTCTTCCACATCTGCTCATTTAGCAGTAAAACTGACCCACAGACTGTGTGGCTGTCAAAGGGCTGCATGAATGGACGCTTGCCTTACGATTAGATGAAGGGGGATCCCGGAGTGGCAGAAAGCCAGCGTCATTATTTTATCCACATGATCTCCTGTGCGATAATATCCTGAAGAGGAAAACGTAGCCAAAAGAAGCATAGCAACCTTTGCAGAATTATTACCAGCCCCTTCTGACTAGAGCAACTCAAAACTTTTCTGTTTATAAGAAAGCCAAGCTGTCCTCCTGCTTGGCCATTAGTTAGGGACAGCGCAAGATGCCATGTGACATTAGAATCAGTTTTATCCCTTTATTCTGCCCCAAGCCATGAGTAGGTCGAAAAACAACTACTTGCAGCCTTAGCAGAAGTGCCAGAATGCCACTGGACAGGCTGTGTTTCGTGCAAGCCCGTCCCAGCCGGAAGGCATCCGAGACCCCGCGGCACTCGCAGCCCAGACGGCTGCTCAGCGTGGTTTGGGTCTCTGACACCATATCTCTCAAAGGGAGCGCTTCAGTGTCCCTCAGCCCTGCTCGGAATTGCTCGGCTGTTGTCCCGCTCAGGGGCAATGCTCCCTCGTAGCACCATGTAGGATGGTGAACTAGCAGCTTGGTAACACTAGGTTTGGGATTCTTTTTGGTTCAGTCTGGATGAAATAAATTGCGTTACATGGAAATGTAATACGGTTCGATAGACATTATTCTAAATGCCTGTGGAACTTTATAAAATAAAGAAAAAATATTCTTATTCATAAGGATTTTTGACCTGCCAGTAGAATTCTCTTGCAAAAATGTTATTCCCTGTTAAATTTCACCAGATAGTTTCAGGAAGCCATACTGAAGTTGCTATTTTCTACAAAAACTTACAGCACAACAGTAAGAATCAACAAAGAATATGGGTAGATAAACCAACAGGGAAAAAAAAGCAAAACAAAGAACGGTTCATAAGTCTTTCTCTCACCTACATTACTCCTACATCTAACTCATCTAGACCTTACCATGTACTCCACCTCTAATCAGGGGTGCATGCAAATGTACCCTGGTGTTAAGAGTCAGCGCGGAAGGAAATTGTTCATTTCTCTAAACAGTCAATAGCTTGTACTGTTTAAACAGCTTTCTTTTTATATAATTTCTGTAATCTGAAATTTCCATATTAAAAAGACAGAGAACCTCAAAATTTGACATGGTACAACACAACTACAGGTTGTAGCTGGACTGAAAGCTGGACTTTTGGCATCCATTTTGATTAAGCTCCATTAACATTTTCTAGGTCATTATACTCACCTCCAACACTCAAAAATTGGCATACCAGGATCTGCTCTGGGGAAGAAAGGGTTGACTCATAATTGATTTCACCCTTCAAAAAGGAAAAAAATCCCTGAAACATGGTAAAATAATAATTACATGAAAGTGGTGTGCAAATGATAATGTCTGATTGAATACCTCCTTTACTGGAGATTCTACTACTATGGTAACAGACAAAAAGCCTAATACATTCTGACTAATCAGGATTGATGTTAATTAAAGAAGAGTTCATGATAATGACTTCTCATTACTATGTGATAGCTAGAAATAGATTGTTCTACCTCTAGGTAAAATAAGCAATTAGATAACTTCTGTTTTTAAGGACTTCTTTTTTAAGAAGTCTTATCTCGTTCTCTGTTCTTTTTTCTGTTGTCAAAATATTAATATGTACATGTCTGATTTTTATCGCTGCTCATCTAGATGCACTTCTTTGTGGTTCTCAGACTGCATTATTCTCTCACTTCAATGGATTATTTTTTTTTCTGGTTGCTATAAGGAAAGCTCAGCTTATTGGTTAAAAAACTTAAAAATAGGGACGCTAAGAACAAAGCTTTGGAGTATACACTGGAAAATACAGACAATGTGAAGTAAAAGCAGAGTTGAATCCATCACAGAAATTGTAGAGTTTTCTTTAGAAAAGGAAAAAAAAAAACCTTTAACTTTGTCTTCCTAGTCATTTGACTGCCCTGTTAGGAGAATATTTGAATAGTAAAACCCCCATTTGGAAAGTGCTGCTTGTTTCTGCGGATAGTAAAAAACAAGAAGACAAAAAGCCTCTGAAAAAGCATTGGCTTTCCAATCCTTTCCTAAAACCGCAGTGAGTGGTGGTTTCAGCATCATCACTTGCATTTCTCATGTGTGAGGGTATAAGGAAACGAACAGCCCCTCCAAATCTTGGCACCATCAGACTTCCTTGGCAAGGAAAAGAAAAGAGGCTTCATTTCAATGACAGACTGTTTCGATCAGATTTCTTCTTTTTTCTGGTTTTCTTCTCTTGGACACTAGATTTTTAAAAAGTTCAGGGACTGTAGATATTAACAAGGTGGGCTGTGTCATCATGAACTTGTAATTGTCCTTAATAATCAAGGGATTCATTGACTCAAATTCTGCATTTCTATGTGCCATTCATCAGAGTGATTACCCAGGACTGCTACTGATATGAGGGCAGACCTGGAGTCACTCCCTGGGAAATTAAGCTGTTGTACTTCTGAAACAAACATGTTAAAATGGTGTTTTGGTGATACTAGAGGTTTAACAAATACTTTCTGTAACCATGCGCTGTCATGAGAGCTGTGCAGAATCAAAAAAAAAAAAAAGCTGAAAACTCATTGGACTGGTGATTTCACTAAAAAACAGATGTACAAATCTTTCAGCGAATCCATTTCGAGACTCGAACAGGCAGGATGAACTTTGAGAGAAAGTGAGCCGAATTTTCAATAAATACACAGTTTCTTGGTAGAGGAATACCTGTAATTAAACTGCAAAGGTTTCCAGGAAAAAGCACGGAAACCAGAGGTTTTCAATTAATTCACACAGAATACGGCTACTTTACCTAAGACCTCCTTTGAAACCTGAGGTGTATTCAAACCCAGAAATTTCAGATGGTCCTTAAGGTGCACAGATACACATGAAATAAAGCAAAAGGTTGTCTGCTACACTTCACAAGAGAAACATAAATACTGAACATAATGAGAATGAGATGTCATATGCAAATTGCAAAGGAAAAGACTGATGAGTTTATCTATTCCCACCTGTTTATATTCATATAGAAGTGTTCCTTACAGTATGTCCTCCACTGTTTTATTTTGCCTTGCTGCAAGTTCCCCTAGAAAACTTAAATAAGCAGGACCTCCTGAAGTCCAGGCAACCTATTACAAATGGTTGGGAAAAAATTGGTTTAGAAACCATTAATTTGTTTAAGAATTAAATGAAGTGAAGCAAAGCACCAAAACAGTTTTGGAAATGTAGTTTGTAGTAACTGTAGACTTGTAATGGTATGTCTTTGAATATAGTATATAGACTGAAAACAAGCACTCACAGACGAAAGGGAAAATATGTTTATTATCTGTAAGGATAGAATAAGGAAACATTTGGATCAGAGAAATAATTAATTCACATTGTATCACTGGATTCACGGTGTTTCATGATACAACTTCTTGGAACTGAATAGCAAATATACTGTTCTGTTAAAGTAGAATTTGTTGCCACCTGAAATAAATGGAAAACGTTCACTAACTCCTATGTGTAGAAGGGCAATAGCACACAGCTGAGGCATTAATCACACATGAATTCTCCAGCCAGGTCTTTATAACGTTTTACAAAATTGGGCCAAGCTCTATAGGTATCAACAGGACCCTTTCAAAGTAACCTCTGTGTTGCTTTTTAATAAGAATATATGTGTAGACCATTCTAAATTGGATGATGCGATAGCTTTTTAAGTTTCACAACTGTAACTCATTTAAAGAGAGTAGAAAGTATGTGTGGGAGACATGTAGTGACATACAGGGATTCCCAAAGCACTTGAGAAGCATGAAAATAATTTAATTATCCTTGTTTCATACTCGTTTTCCTCCTGAGTTCCTGGGAACTGTACAGTTACCATCTGTGTTCATCCTAGACTATTTAAGGCCCCTGGTTAGGAAATCATTGGTTTACTGTGAGACTTCTGTTTTATACATGAATTATTGCCATAGATTGAAAATCTAACAGAAGTCTTTTCAGCTTTCACCAATGCTTACTACGAAGGAACTTTTATCATCTTTGATGAGGAAGGGGGCAAGTATAAATGTTAGGTTACAGTCATTATCTGACTGGGAGAAAAATAATTAATGCCATAGGCTGTACTGAGAGAGCTTTAGAACAAACAAAAAAATAGTTGGTTTTAATGAAGAAGTTGAAGCAAGCGAAGGATACTTAGCAAAAAGATGTACTAAGGTGCTGTTGGAAATCTCATTAGTGAAAAACAGAGTCAGACAATAAAATGGAAATAACTGTCCACTAGTAACTTGATTAAGTTACTTAGGTAAAAGATAAAATTATCTTCAATGTACATCTTTATGAAAGAACAGATCAAGCAACATATCCCAATTTCAGCACAGTCTGTTTAGTTCATAATATGCTCTTCTGATTCCAGGTCAGGCTTTTCAGCAGACAAGAGCAATAAGCACCCTGCTGCTTCTGTGTTACCACTTCTTTCAAGACGCAGAATATCAGTATGGACACTGCCTCCTAAGTGCCATAGTGAGGAAGGAACTATGGCTGCTTCATGTGAAGTACACCAGGTTAGAAGTGGTTCCCTGCAGCATGTTATTGGTAAGAAAATGAAGGTAACTCAACTGTGCTGTGATTTCCAAGAAGCTGCCTGCAGTCAGATTCGCTGTATGGGATTGTTCCTGGGTAAATGTCCTGAGTGATGGCTTGACACCCCAACCTGTCATGTCATTCTGATCAACCATGGTTTTTAGGTTACTTTTCCAAAGCTTAACAGCTTAGCAATACCTGTTTGTTGGTTTTGTGGTTTTTTTTCTTTTGAGCAGCTTTCTCTTTCCTGTCAGTATCAGATACAAGGAATGCTTCATCTCCCTTCTTCTTTGTGACTTTCCACCTCAGGTGAACCAAGCACAAATGGAACTTCCATTTTTTAAAATAGAAGAGTTTTGATGGAGTTTTAAGGGATTGGTGTTTTTCTTCAACATCCTCTTGTCTCAGTTGCAGTTTCCTAGAAGCAAGCATATTCTTCACAACATTTTCACAAACAAACCTTATAATTTCCCTTTTCACATTACTGATTCCAAGCATTTGATGGAGACATCTGCAGATGTTCTTGAAAGCACTGAAGTCAATAGCAACCTTGGGCACTAGAGCAGACCACAGGTGAATTGCACTATGAAGGATTGTAAACAAACTCTGATGCTGCTCTTACCGACCAAGAAATAGAACAGAACTAGAGCCCTCGTCTCTATTTTATCTTTCCATGTGGCAAGAAGACTTAGTAGATCTGAAAGCAGTTAATGAAAGTAGAATAAAGCTAAATTGCTGTAGCTTGTGGTCAGCCAAATATGCAGTACTGTGTTTGTTAAAATCAACAATAACTACTTGGAACTGGCCAAGAAGCATACTACTTTGGAAGGACTTGAGGGTCATATATAGGAAAGGAACAAGACCAAAATATTGCATTACAGGGAAAATGTAATAGTGGAAGGAAAAGCAGTAGGGCTTTGGCTATGATTTTTAGCTATGATTTTTTTTATGTAGCAATTAGAATGGAAGTCAGGAAATATCTCTGTAATCACTGACACGATCTCAGGCAAAACACCATCTGGAGTTTTGGTGTTCCTACCTGTAAAATCTGAGAAACACCTGGAAATTCACAAGGAAGATGTGTTATATATAACATCTAGATTATGCTGTTTAGAAGGGCTTTATGTATGGGCAACGTGTGATTCCTCACTCATTGCCCCAGGTTTTTCTGAGATTAAAGATTAAACTAAAACTAGCAGCTCACATTTTAGTCCCTCAGAATTGTAAGGGTCAGGAAGCTTCATATTTGAACATGCAACTGCATTTAGAGCTGGAGGGAACCTAAAGGAAAAAGAAATCCTTTGAATTAACAAGTAATAGAGATGTCATATGGCTGTGGTTTTGTCCTGCTGTTAAAGTTATGCAGGGTGCTCAGAGTACTATCTGCTCTCCTAGGAAATAACTGTCAAATTGAGTAGATGATATTCTACAACAGCATATGATGGAAAGATTTTCCAAACTTGCCTCTACTTTTTCTCCTTAGTTTCGACCATCTTCAACCACTTTCAGTTTTTAGAGGAACAAGGAAGACATTTTGAAATGTTGATATTTGCATTTCTCTGTCAAAGCCTTGCAGCGTTGAGCAGGAGTAGCGTCACAGGGTTCTTCCCATGTCCTCTGCTATTGCACTTTCCAACTCTTGCTGAGGAGAAAACCTAGGATGATCTTATGGTTTTGCTGCTGTTGCTGAAGTTCTCAAAAAAACCCAAGAGTCTTCGCCTCCGGGTGTACTTCAGCAGTCCGTTTATCCAGCTGAGTTAAACAGCTGAAGCTCTGCTGATTTCAGGAAAATCAATAAAGATGTGACAATTCGCCTTGGCTGATGAGATGGCCTGGGATACCATTTTCAATGCCAAGGGGGAACTCAGACTGCTGGCAAAGAGCTGTCAGCATGTCGTAGTGTTTGTAAGACTCACTGCATAATGTTGCTTAAAGAGATGGTAAGGGGAAAAGGAGACACCGAAAAGTAGTGGCTGTGGGCAGGAGGCCAGAAGCAGTCATTTCACTGCCATATCCATTAAAAGAAAAGGGGAAAAACACATCTGTGGCAACTAAATTGGTGTAATAAAGTCAGCAGATGAAAGCAAAAAGATCAGAAGACAAGAAACACAAAACATAGAAAAATGAAACTGGAGAAGTTTAAACGTGCTTTATATTTCCGGAAGTTTTCAGTGGAATACGAGGTAAAGGAAAACATTTTATTAAAAAAATATGAAGAGTAGAGACTGTTTCCTCCTTGTGCGAGGAAATTGTTCGCAGAAGGAAGCCAGGGTTGTAGCGCGGTGTGTTCCTCTGCACTCCCAGCCGTGAGGGAGAGATCCCATCACAAGTGAGACCGGGGCACGGCTGGTGCTGGAAAGTGTCTGAGGAGGTGCCGTGATTTCCAACAGTTCTGCTTCTTATGCCTTTAGTGGGACACTTTTTGAAAAAGAGCTTCCAACTACTTTTCACAAACGACTTCATGGCACATTTCACAAACGTGTTGATCCTTGTGTCCTGGCAAAATTCCAGTTTGGGTAATTGCATCCGCATTGGGTAATTACATCTGCATAAGCTCAGCTAGAGATATCATCCAGAGCACAGGAAGAATCCTGCACACAAGCTGCTGCCCTCAACTTTAAAAAGAGATCCTGAAGTTTGTGTATTGTTAAATGGTATTGTAATTTTTAACCCAAGGGTGGTAAAATCAGGGTAACTGTGTTGCTGCCTGCTTATGGTGTGCTAATCAGTTGAAGTTTGCAGAGTACTCTTACATCCTTCAGGGTAAACAGAGTGGCAGAAATGTGTGCTACTTCACAATGAAAAGAGTAGGGTGCATATATTAGAGAAGTAAAGAGAAGAGAAGTAAGAATGGTTAAAGGTACAGAATACATTAGTGAAGAGAGAGAAAGAGGCTGACTGAAAGAAAAATGGCAAAGAAGAAAAATTAATTGTACGCATTCAGTGTCACATCCAAGCTACTACAAATAGTCTGCGATGTTATTATTTCAAGAAAATATTAAAAAATTACTGAAGGCTCACATAAGATCTAGTTTTCCCATTGTATTTTAAGGCTATTAATATACTACTATACATTGCACTTAAAATACAGAAGCAGACCTTTGCTCACTGTTATTCAAATACAAGTAATGCCTGATGGCTGTCGTGAAGTTCCAGTACGTATCCTTATATAAGGTGATATTTGAATGCACAAGATCTCACAGAAGTTCAGTCCAGCTGACACTGAGATTTTCTCAAAGTATTTGTAAATATGCTGGGCTTGTGAACACATTCATATGATTGTGGGGGAAACGTGCTTATTTATGAAACACTGGGAATTTGATTATAAATAGCTAATTGTATACTCACAACTGACATCATCAATAGAACAGACACATTTTGGCCAGTAGAACTGCTACTGCTCCAATCGCTGTCAATTTAATTCATGGATCACTGTAATGCCAATGTACAATTGTGTTAGCAAAGAGAGTTTAGGGAATGCAGAAGTAATGAATTCTGAAAGAAATTTGTTCAAAAACCAGCATGTATTGTATAGGATACTTTTTGGGAGGACTACTGAACAACAGGACTCTGGAAGGAGGACACCTTGGTAAAATACACTTTTGATGCATGGTTATTTGTCAGTTATTGCAGTGTCAGAACCAGGCATCTCCTCTTGTAATGGAATAAATCCAAATAACGAAAGCCTCTGAATATAGACTATTTGCACTTAATTCATATAAGTCTAGCCTACCCGACTGCATCTGGTTCCAGAAAATGAAGTCAGCCACCCAGAGTAGTCCCATGTTTTCTCTATGGCGGCTTTAGCTACTAATCTATTGTTTAAAAGAAAGAAGGGGAAGAACAACTCATATTTCTCCCCTTTTATCAGCATTCTATAAGATGTAAGTGACGGCCATGTTTTTGTTTTCCATGATTATAGTTAGTTGTATTTAGAGAATAGCTCAACCTCATCAGGTAGTTAAAAATCTACTTTGTGCATTCGGGTCTGCCACGCTGGCCAGAAGCATCTTCTGAGATATTTGGCATTGCCAAGACCAAGGAAGTCTTGGAGATGTGTGGAAGGAGACCTTTGGATGCCCTGAAATGCTGTCAGGCAGGACTGTATGCACCAGGGAACATCAGGTGCTGACATCCCTTTGAAGGTTTAGTATCCAGAATATTTTTCATCCCAGACTAATTAGCCAGCAGTTCATGTTATTGATCATAAATAGCAGAAAGATAGAAAAGATCCTAATGCAATAGGTTGAGCACTGCTTAATTAAGATCAAGCCTTTGATACAGTATGCATAGTCATAGACCCAAATGCTGAAATCTAAATAATTTAGTAGTGCAGTTTCCCTATTCAATAGAGAACGGTACGTAGGCACTCTTAAAGATAACTCGTGCCTTGATGAGGCTCAGCGATGCTCTGGAGATGCCTATGGCCATGGACAGTAGAGGGTTCCTGTGGTGATTATGTACTTAAAGCATCCCAGGTGAGGCTTTTAAGCTACAGCTTTAAAACCAGAAGGAAGAATTATGTCCATCCAATGGACCTCCAGCGCAGTGTAAGCCATACAATTTCACCAAGCGTCATTGCTTGTGTGCCAAGCCTTCTGCTTGAACTGGTGCATATCTCTTAAAAAGATCAGCTGGAGAAACTGCCTGTTTAAAACCAGGATGTTCATTTTTATTATTATAGTTCCAGCATATTTCCTAAAATTGCTGGAATGCCAGATGCCACTTCGGTGAACTCCAGATGGCGGAACTTTAATCAGTAGTGAGATGTGATTTATTAGAAATGCTCCTTTAGTTGTCAGACAACTTCTTTTTTGAAGTATTTTGATTTGCTTTTCAGACCATGCATTTAGTTTCTTCACTGTACAGATTTACGATAAGTATCATTATTGTAAAAAAACAAGTACCACAGAACTAAAGATTGCTTGCAGCGTAGGGTGGTGAGGAGTACAATTCTTTATTATAAGGGTTGCCCAAGAATCTAGAACATCAGACTATTTATTTCTTTTTCTGGCTGAAAGTCCATTTTTGTTTAGCGTTCACAGTATGCCTTAAAATACTCCCCTCCACTTCTCAGCCTCAGGGTATTTTTCATATGGTAACAGCATGCATAGTTTTAAATATTTGCATAAGGACCAGGTTCTCTGGTCATCTTTGTTTTGAGCTGCCTGTAGCTTTCCAGCTGGGGTTCCTCAACTGATAAGAGCGAGCATAAAATCAGAGATAGCGCTCTCCATCTTTCCCCCTTCCAGTCCACTCACAGGAGCAAAGCAGTGGGCAGCAGCCAGAACGTGATATACTGCTATCCCCATCTGTCCTGTATTCTCTGCGATGACATCTATCATCTTTATTCAAGGAGGCTGAGCTGCTGGAAGGAACCCAAAAGATTTGACCACATCTTTCTGTTGTGGAAGCCTTTTATACTCCTTCTTTCAGCCAGAAGTGCAAACTGATAATAATATGTCCTATTTCCTCTGTGGGCCTCAGGAATAACGTGACACTGCACTCTCATACAGAAAGATAGAGTGGAAGGGTGCAGAGAGTTGATGCGATTCCCTGACTATGCCTCCATAGAGTCTATTTGTTAAAAAAAAATTGCTCTCTTTTTTTCTTTTTTTTTTTTTTTAACTTGTAACTCTGTATGAACATGCTTCAGAAGGTACAAGACAATAGTGGTAAGAATTTTAATTATTATAACACAAGAAAATAGCTAGAAATAATTTGGGGCGGAGGGATTCATGTACACCAAAGAAATCACACTCTACAGCTCAAAATAGCATAAACGTGCAAAGCCAAAGCCGTCCTTGCAGTGTGCCTAACTTTTGAGTGCCCTGAAGTTGCTCCCACCATAAATTCCACTGCTCATACTCTTGCTTTCATAGGCTGCATCTACTGTGTAATGCTGGCTTTAATATGACTCTTTCAGCTTTCATGTCCATTAAGCAGTGGGCATGTGGGCTGATGTGAAGCCTGGGTGCCCAAATACCTGTCCTCTTTTTCAGGATGGTCCTGAGCACTGTGCTGTGATGGTTGCCCAGGGTATCAGCAGTGACAACTCTAGTGCAGGATTAAACAAGGCCACAGAACAATTCTTTATCAGAAGTAGCTGTAGTAACAGCTGTGTATGTCTGACCTAGGTTTGCAGAAGGACTAGGAGGGCACTATGCAAGAGGCCTGCTGTCCTGCTAGGCTTGCTCCCCCTCCAGGCACACTGAAGCTGTGTCCACAACTGGCGTACCTCTAAAAACAACAGCTAGGTTAGAAATATAGGTAAGGTCGACGCTGCTGATGGGTTAAAAGCAGTTGATATCCCCATTTCTTCCTCTCTCCGTTTCTTGCAGATAACTAATAAATCCTGTTACAGGGCGAAATTCAATGTATTGATTTGGTCTTACCCAATTTTTGTTTTCCCTCACCCTCAGTTATAGGGGTCAATGAGCAGAACATATGTTGAAAGACAAAGCAGCATCCGAGCACAGGATGGTCGGGTCAGATGATCACTATTTGGACTGAACTCTCTGAGCCTCTGACTCTCTACCAACAAAATCATATGACGTCTTTCATCCTCAGATATCTCATTGCTGAGTGCCTTGTAAAACTTGACCTGCGTCTCTAAGAATGACTTCATGCGGTGCTGAAACACAGCTCCTCTGGGACTGCAAAGCGCTGTCCGTTAAGGGGCATATTGCAACATGGATGAAGCTGAAATTAATACTGGACTCTTCGATGTGTTCCAGGGGACATTTGGATCAAGATTTTGGGACTGAATCTCCATTCAAACCAGGAGGTTCGTGGGATAATAGAGGACAAGAGGTACTCACGAGAGCAGTTTTATACCTCATCTGAAGTGCCATCAGTCCCATCCTTTCTCAGAGTATAATGAAGTCATTAGTTCAGTACCCACTAATAATTGCTGATCACATAATTCTGCGAGGACCTGCAACTTTTGAAGTTTTTCGTGGAAGTTACTGATTGTAAGACTAGCCCTGCTCCGGTTACCCTTTGCACATCGATGAAATCTCCGCTTTCGGTAACAGTATGGTAAAAGTGCACTTTCTTTGTTCTGTATATCTTCTGCTGCTACACCAGTAACCAACCGTTTATCATATAATCAGATCGTTGCTGAACTATATGCCATCTGTGATCAAATGAATGATGAATAAATTCAGAATGCAATTTTAGCAAGCTTATTTTTTGTTCATATTTCATTCTTAGTAGATTTGAGTCTTTCTGACCTTGTGAAAAATTGCCGCATTTGAACTAAAAATGTGTTTTATTTCTAGATAATGGACTATGCCAGCTTCCATTTCTTTTGGAATTCAATAGAAACTGTTGGGTATATCAGGACATTTTCTACATCCTTATTTACTTTTTCTTCCTTTCAGACTATACTCTTTGATAACTAAAACTCCAATCTTTACTCATATCTCCTGGCTCCAGCAATTCTTTTTTGATTTCCATTGTTTTCTGTGTGGCAGGAACTCTTGCTATCAAGCATTACATTTAGTTTTCCACTCATGCAGCTATGAGCTAAGAAATTACACCAATTTCTTCAGGCCTTCCGAGCTAAGTGAATTTGGCTCAATCTTTCTCAGCTATCAGCCCTTCCATTATTGTTAGGGAATGCTTCAGTGATATTTATTTGTCATTCTGGTAAAGCAAGTTCTGTGATGCTGAGACTTTGAAACCTGAATGCCTGACAACATAGCACTTCCTCCAGAAAAAGTCTAATTAAAATGTGCTAATGCAGTGACCCTTGGTCACTTGCAATCCCTGAAGACATCTCCCACGGATGTCTGGTTTTGGTGTATGTCAGCTTCCAGCAAAGCAAAGGGTTGGATTTACTCACACCGCTGTGCAGGGGGTGGTGTGAGGCTTTACACAGGGCAACAACCATCCCTCCCAAAGCTGCTTGGGAACAGTGTGCTCTCCGTGGCCCTTGGGAAGGATGCACAGTGCTTCTTCCCCATGATATGGCTGCTGAGCTTTGTGCAGCTGCTTATCAGCCATTTTCTGCAGCGTCTTTACTGATCTGATTTGCATGTTTACCTATATTGTGTGTACAGCCATAAACATTGGTTTTGCTAAACAGCGTTTTGGCAGAAGTGAACAGCATCAGATGGAGACTTGAAATGCTTGACAGAATTCCCTGGAGCAGACACAGCAGATGTGGGGAGGCAGAAATTGCAGCAAGCCTCATAAGACGACTGGGCAAGGACCTTTGGGAAGACAGAGGCAGTCTGAGCTCACCAGGGGAGCCTGAGATGGATGCAGTGGCTTAGTAGAGGGGAACCCTCCTGTGAGTTTCATGCAAGTTGTCATTAGCTTCAGTAACTCTTGGCTTTTCTGTTGGCTCCTGTCATCCCATTCGGTTCCCTCATTAAGCCCTCAGCTGCTTCTGCTTTTCTCTAGCTCTTCTCATTTACTTCATACCAACATTTTCATTTCTGTTTTTCCTCAACATAGCATCTCAGCACATTTCCTCTTTTGATCTCTGGTTCTCCTCATTGCCACTGTTTCTCTCTCTTTATTCTTGTATGGTTCCTGTCCCTTCCTCTCAGTTCCTCACAACAGTTTTTGCCCTGTTAATGTGTGGTAGTGACACTGTTCATGACACTGCTGCTGTCTCAACCCTTTTAGCACTGATAGAAGCCCACAGAGCCCTTTGGTGGTTTGAAATTCAGTCCAAGCACAGGCACTTGCTGAAAGCCCAGTCACATATAGAGTATACAGAGAACAGGTAAGAGCTGCCAAAGGAAGAGTGAGCATCTGCCTGAGTGCCAAACAAGGCACATAACGATTTCCAGGTCTTCATTAGGCTTTGAACATAGGACTGCAGGTAGCTGTTGCTTCAGTCATATTCTCAGTGAATATTCTTCACTGGTAAAAGTGGATGGACAGCTCCATCACAGTTGTATCACACCAAAGATGTAGAGATGACAGAACCTGTCATGCTAAAGCAATTCTTCTATGACAAAAAATAGCAGAACAGGTGCTATACTACTCCCCTCCCTCTTGCGCACAGAGGAGAGAAATGTCTCTATATGACCTGAGGTGCCAGGACACCCATGCAAATTTAAAGGACTGTTTAGGGCAATCTGTAGACTGCTTGTACTTCATGAAGGTGAGCCTCAGGCACAGGGGTTTGCAAGCATTAAAGGTGACTCACTGACAACTTAGGCTGCCAGTACAAGCTGTGCTAAGACAAAAGAGCTGAACCCAAGCCAAAAGATAAAGACATACAGTGTCTGATTAGGCAGTGTAGCACATGTTGTTGGGAATGTCTCTTGAGACATTCCCTCACAGACTTTGCTTGGAGAGCTGTTCTCTGCCATTGCATGATATCTTGCACTACAGCAAATGTAAGCTGTGACTCGTGAAATTTTCTCTTACAATACTTCTCATATGGTATCTTACTGCCTGCAGACTGCACCTTGAGAAAGATACATTCAGTGGTGTGAGCTCCCCAGTTTTCCTCAGATCTAGCTACTTCATAGCAAAACACGTTGAACAGGCGAATTAGGAGAGAAACCTAGTGCCACGCACACATTCCACAGCTACATATGCTGAAAGGCAGTGCCCCCTTCAACTGGCCTGTGCCAGAAATGTTCTAGGTAGATCACTTGGTCATACTTCTGCATCATCATAGAAAAGTTTAGAAGGGAGCAAAAGGCTGTCTAATCCATCCTGTGACCAGAAAGAAAGATGAACTGTATGTAACCAGTCATATGGGTTGGGAGGTTTTTCCCACTTCTAGTCTGTAAGAGGTTAGAAATTATAATATTGATTTGCTGATTGATATTTTCAAGGATATGTGTTTGATAGTTTAGGATCATGTATTATTAAATCATTTTACAAGGAATTGAGATAAATATTTCAAATAAAAGGGGAAAGTATAAGACAGCATCATAATGTAAAGAAATCTTATCTAAAACTAAAGTAACTGCTTAACAGATTCCAGTTTCATTTAAGTTTACTGCATCTGAGTGAATACTACACTGCAAACTGTATTCAGATAACTTTGCTCTTTTTAATGTCAGTCTTCAATCATTCTGATGACTTCAAATGCACTCACTGATAGAAACTATTCATCCCATTATTTGTTTTGTCAGGGGGGTAAGGCTGAAAAAGCTAAAGAGACTTTTAAGAAATGATACAACTTGCAAAACTTTGTGTGTGCTTTACTGTACATAAATAATAAAATCAGTTGATAAAGCTTATTTTGGCTTGAATCTTCAAGCCATCTGTAAGCTATCCCTCTGACCTCTAGGACTGGGCTCCAAGTTCAAGCTTACTGATGTACTCTGGTCTGCCATCATATGTTCAAAATTAAGAAAGTTTACTTTTAAGATTCCTCCTGCCTGTCTCTTAGTAGTGGTGACAAGCAGCCTCAGTGCATTGTAGATTGCTGGATATTTGGATCTAGCCGAAGTGCTCTTGGGGACGGCAGTTTTAATTCAATCTTGAAAGGAATGGAAGATCTCTTTGTTGCCAGAGGAGTGACTGCAGGGAGAAAGCAGTGCTATAGATCAAATGGTTAGATTGAACAATAAGTGAGATGATGTATTTTAAATTGCACAATGGTATAATAGTGGGGAGGTGCCAAGCATTCGTTGGAAAGTGGTTTCAGATGTTTCCTACACAGAACAATACAGATTTTGGAGACTTCATTTAAAAGCAATCAAAAGGCGAAAGGTCACCATGCAAGCTGACTAATTGGTCGCTGGCCAGATGGAAACCTGTACTTAGTTCATTTCAAGGACAAGTTGCTGCTGGCTAATGTATGGCAGATGGGGAGCTGGGGGAGTTTATTTTCATGAGTCATGCTGATGTGAGGGCTACATAACTCTTCATACTGGGGGTCAAGCAAGATCTTGTTTTTCTCATCTGAGGGATAGTCTGTGCGTGCCCCATGTTAAAACAAGGAAGATGTGTATGAATCAGACGTACAGATCTCACCGACAGATCCTATTTCCCTGTGTCATGGTTTAGCCCCAGTGGGACATTAAGAAACAAGTGTCCTCTCAGTCACTCCTTGTCCCCCAGTGGGATGAGCAGGAGAATCAGAAGAAAAAGGTAGAACTTGTGAGTTGGAATAAGGACAGTTTAACAGGACAGCAAAGGAAGAGGAAAATAACAACAACAATACTAGTAAAAGAATATACAAAGCAGGTAAGATACAATGCAATTTGCTCACTGCCCAGAACCCACTGCCCAGTCCATCACTGAGCAGCAACCCCTCCCCCTTGGCCAGTTTTCCCCTTTATATATGGAGCATGACGTCATATGGTATGGAACATCCCTTTGGCTAGTTTGGGTCAGCTGTCCTGGCTGTGTCCCCTCCCAGCTTCTTGTGAAAATTAACTCTATCCCAGCTGAAAAACACCCTGCAACCTCAAACTGAAGTATCATATGCTTACTGTCAAAGTACTGTATAGGTCTAACCATCTTCATTCTCCTGTGTCCTGTTCAGGATCCTTTCTGGATGACGTGTGAGATTCGTCTTCATCTACTCTTTTGTCACTGTCTCCATAATACAACACCTAAATGGAAACATCTTTCCAGAACAAATCTACAAGATGATCTCCCTCTCCTTCTTCTTACAAAAAGACTCACTTCTACTTGGAAATTTTCTGAGTGCTGCATGATAGCTTACTGAGGAATAAACCCTACATGACTGTCACTTTTACGAAGTAGTAATTAGTATAGCTTGTAAACAATTTGAATAATACAAAAAAAATAATTATTATTGTGTCATCTGACACTTCTATGAAGATCCACCTATTCCCACCTTAAACGTGGTGTCTTTTGTTGCATTTCCTTCCACGCTCATCATACATCCTTCAGATTAGTCTGCATCTTTGTTTGGTAAGATGTTTAGAGGATCTCCTCTTTTCTGTTTTTGCTGTGGAATTAGATGCTTTAGCTTCAGGCAAAACATATGAACTACTCCTTGGTTTTCAGAGCTTCGTAAAGTTGCCTTTCAATTCTGTTGCTGTTTCCAGTATCCTAGGAACAAAGAGACATTCATGTTTGAAATATCAAAATTTATCAGTCTTACTCAAAAAGTGAAAATCTAAGATTTGCCAAGTATAGAGCAGCCAAGATTCCAAGTGACATTTTTGTAGGTTGCATTGCCTTTATCATCTATTATGCAATGAAATGATGGAGTTAAAGGCCAGCTTTAGTAAAGTACAGGACACGCGTGTGTCCAGAAAGTTGTCTCGTAAGTTGCATTCACATTTGGCATCCCTTCCTCTTAATATGAATCCTTGTATTATTATTTTTAATCCCTGTCTTTTGTTATACAAAAGGTCCTCTAAATCTTTAGCTAGCTAAAAAGAACGCACAGTGCTACGCATGCTCTGTGCAGATGACAGCACTGGGCATACCATCTTAGGTTTACATTGTAGAATATGACTTGCATAAATATTTTTCACCGGTGACTTAGGTTGTAAATATATTGATATGCAACTTGGTGCCAAGCTGGAGAGCTAATGCTGGGAGACAGCTGTCGATATGGATTGTAATGTATATAATATTTGGACTGTGCTTTCAGAACAGACCTCACTGAAAGCTACCTGAGGTTGTGAATTAACTAACTTTTGTAGTTATAAAGAAAGTTGCTTACTGTTTAAACTTAGATGTAATTTTGACTAAATGAAGCATGAAGGGAAAGGAAATAAAATTTAAAGTTAGAGGCAGGAAATACTTTTTTTCCTGAAAGTGTTGTTCTGAAAATTAAAATCTTAAATTTAAAACTTGACTCCTTTTGAAAAAAAAAAAGGGGGGGGAGGAGGGGGAAATCTAGAAAAGACTCAGTGGCTCTATACACCTGTTTCCAAATAAAAATAAATATTTTTAAAATTTAAATGTACATTTTTAAAAGTTACCATTTTTAAAGAGATCCTAGAACATCTCTCTGCAATCATAGCAATGAATTAAAATTGCAGGGAATTCTAGAAGCAGTGAAGATCTCTACTTGCAAGTGTAAACTCTCTAGCCCTAAAGAATCGAGTTACTCTAAAAGGCAGGGGTTTACAGAGTATGTGCAAGTAACGTGTTTCGTTCAGCGGCAGCAGCATTTAATGAGGATTTTTATTCGCTTACTCACAACGGTGTTGAAAAATGTCCTTAAAAACCCAAAAATAAACAACCTACAAAGTCTAGTACTGAGCTAGCCAGCCTGTAAATGCCAAGCTAAACCCAGGAGAAAACAATTCAATTCTTAGCTAGTTAGAGGAAGGGGGATAGCAAAAATAATGAAGTCAAACCAGGAATAGAGAAAAATAGATAGGCAAGCTGAAATAGAGGGAACTATCTTCTCCCTGATCATTTCAATACTGCCTTGGTCCCTGTAGTTGTGGTATTCTCTTGAAAGTTGTAGTTGAGGTTTTTTAAAAACCACGTAGAATTAATTCCTTATATGTTGTTGCCTTGTTCCTGATCTGTTAGGAGGGATGTTTTGTAGAGTTTCTCGGCAAACGTGAGGTCAGAAGTTTACTTTGAGAAGAAAAGATGTGTTAGAGGTTATCCTGTAATCCCATGGCACCAAGAGCTGCATGTTGAAGGAAAATGCCAAATGCTGCCGTTCTCAGAAAATAAAGAGCAAGTATTGACACTTCTGCCTGAAACTTTCTCCCCGGCACTTGTGATCCTGCACCTCCAAGGACAACTGTCCCTGTGATTCTGCAGCCTGAGGGAGAACCAGAACTGCCAAGAAGTTGCTGGTCTGCAGAGCGACCACAGCACACAGTCTGATTTTCTCTGGAGCAGGATATGGCAGAAGAAAGGCTTTGCAATGAGGCAGCATGTGGCTTTTCCAAGTGCTCAGAGCAGTGCAGAGCAGACACCTCTGAAGCAGCTGGTGCCCGTGTGTGACCACAGGTCTTCCCTTGGCAGTGTTTGTGTTGGCACTGAGCTTCGCACAAGAGAATTTGACCGTGGCTTGAAACACAGAGCAATATGAAACACAGCTAAAACCACTGTAACCTCATCCTACACAGCTCATAAACCCTCCGTTGATCTGTCGTCTTTGGCACTATCAGCCACATCGCTGGTCTCGTGCGGAACTTTCCGTGCTGGGCTCTGCAAGAGGGTCAGTGGCCTCAACTTGTCCTGTATCAGAGCTGAGCAGGAAAAGGAAATTGGTGGACTGAACAGTAAAACAGCTTTACAGTACTTTAAAAGCCAGCTTTCATCATGTGAGGGCCTCCTTTGGCTCCATACTGATTTGATTGGGTTATCTTCAGCAAAGCATCTGTTTTAATTTACAGCTAATGCAATGAAGGCTTGAATCCTGAGTCAGAAATTCTCCCCCACCCCCTCAAAATGGACAAAGGTAACAGAAAGCAAATGAGTGAAAGGAAAAAAAACCCAAACAAACCCAAAATACGCAACTACTCTTTGATTTAAAGATACATCATACAAATTCCAAAAATGTTTCTTTGCTATCACCTGTAGGTCTTTGCTGTTTCACTCTTTTTCACCAAGAGCAAGCATTAGCTGGAGATTTTGATCAGATCTGGGAGAAAGTTGGCTGGGGTTTGATCCAAAATCTATCAGGAAATTCAATTTTGTAGAGGCCAAAACTCATTTGAATCTGCTAGGGAACAGTTTTAGCCAGAACATACAGGAGAATAAAACAGAATAAAATTTTCTTTAAAAAAACAAAGTGCTCTTGTTTTGCAATGGATCTATTTGTTCAAAACAAAAAGAGAAAACATCAACAACAGTAAAACAGATTACAACGCCAGAACAAACGATGCTGTAAGTCAAACGAAATGTTTTATTCAACCCAAGAGTGTATTTCCAAGTTGGTGGTGGTTGTTGCTATTGTTGAAGAAAGTAGTCATCATTTCTGTTTTAGGTCAACCCAAATAAAAATTAATGTGAGATTCTTCAGGTTAGCAGCAAAACCAGAAAAACCATTATTCACATGGATATGTTTTCCTTGACTGTTATTATAGTAATATGTTTTATCTGTACAATATGCAAGCTGTTACTCTAATAACTGTTGTTATGCCTGAAAACATCTTGCACTTCCCAATTCTGAAATTTGCCTATGCAGAGAAAATTGGTATTTTCATATCTTCGGTTTGTTTCATGGTGCAATCCAGCTTCAGCTGCTGGCTGGCTTTAGACTTTCAGGGTACTTTCACTTGTGACACTGGGTGCATTGTGCGCCGGCAGAGGAACGGGAGGCAAACGTCTGCATTCACAACAGCCTCTACGACTGCACTGCTGCCCTGTGGCACGGTGCCTTCAGCTGCACTTCACACTGCAAAGCCTTAATGAACCCAAAGGTTAATTTTGAGAAATGGTCTCCCAGGATTCACACGGGTCGCTGGCCTTCCAAGTGGTCTGCAGTCTCTGAAAGATGCGCGCGGTGGAGCTGCCAGAGGAAGGTAAAGACAAGATAACAGCAACGTGGGTGACACCGAGGTAAGGTCAATACACAGAGCCCCCAAAGAGGGGTACTCTGAGCTAATTTGCAGCGTGTGCGTGGACCAAGGGCATGGCTGAAACAAAGACTTTGCTTCCTAAAAATCAAGCCAAATATTGGTGTTGAAAGACTCAGCATAAGAGAAGAGAGAGGGAGATAGAAGGGCTGGAGGAAACTTCTGCCAGCTAGCTATTGCTGGCCCGTCCTATCAAGCAGTAAAGTAATCTCACTTGCTGGCGTGTTCCCTTGTCTTCCAAAACGTCAAACCAATGAAAAGAAGAAACTGTTTTTCTTTCCTGCTGCTGGTGTTTCTGTTGAAATTGCAAAGATTTCAAAAAGTGCTGATACAGAAGATTTGCAATTGGGTGCAGCTGTTGACAACTCGTTTCTCAAGCAATGAAGTCTAACAAAGGCAGAGCCTGCTGCTGCCCTGGGCCGTGCTGCTGCCACTTAGCAGGGAGACAGCTGACATCTGTACAGCTACTTTTTTTTTATGACACACCGAACAAGCCAGGGCACTTTCAGCCTGGAAACAAGGGAATAAAATATTGATCTAGGTATGGCGAAACAGTAAGACAAGGCAGGCTGTATCTCCCTTCAAACTGCCGATCTGCCATCTGCTATCTTCTCATTTCCCCTTGCACCGCTGACGCAAGGAGTGTCCAAACTTCAGCACACGTTTTGCAAACAGCGGTGCCCAATGGGCTGTTACTGTAGGTCTGCCATCAGCATCGGGCCTGTTCCAGCCCACTTAACCATTTAATTTGGTAAACGTCGATATGGCCTCTTTATTCTTCTCGGCACCATATGCTATCCGATTAAGAGTCAGTCAGGTTTCTCTCAGCTCCTCTTTCTCTCAGGAAGATCATTGGCAGCTGACAGCCCCCACTGGGAGTGTTAGGTAAAGAAATGTTGTGAAAGTGCCAGCATCATCGCAGGCACTGCCGTTCCGCTTCAGAAACAGTGCCGCGAAGTGGGGCGTCCTTGTGCAACTCACTACAAACACAGCACGTAAACCCATGCGTGCGCCGAAGGGAGGGTGAGGGAAGGATTTCACAGGTAGGGAAGAAAGCACAAGGATGCGTGTGAACCTGGGGAGTTTTGCTAATAAATAAGTTCATAGTAAGGACACTAAACTTGCTCACAGAAAGTGCTTAAGGGTTTTATTCATTTCCCTTAATACTTTAATCAAAGGGGTGACACAAAAGAATTTTTATTGGGCAAAAGTCAAAGGCTGATGAAGATGAGAGGTGAAAAGGGAGGAAGAAAACAAAACCAGAAAGAAACAATAATAGATCCTACCATCATGCTCCTAGAGACATCACTCAGAAATATTCAAGATAGGAATCTCTGTTTTACAAATTCCGTACTGCTTTGCTCCTCTCCTTCATATGAATGCTCTGTGCACACATTTCTTGTTCTTTGAGGGCCATTAATTTATCTTCTCTTCTTCATGCTCCTCTGGATCATCTGGTTTGATTTTTTAAATAGGAACAGGCAGAAGTACGTATAAGGTAGAGGGAAAGGCAGGATTTATTTGCGGAACGGACAGTGTGATTTAGTCGAAAGAGTATTAGCCTCCAGGAGGACAAAGCCATCCGTATGTCCTGTTTCTGGCTCAGCCACTGACCTCCCACATAACCTTAACCAAACCACACCTTTCTGGTTGGTCTGTCTAACTCCTTCAACCCCATCAGAGGAGCCCCAAGAGAGCCAGCTCACTCACATTTGCTCTCCAGCTGCTTGGTTGCCTCATCTAGCATTCAGCCAGCACTGCAGGGTTCACCTTGGAGTTTTCTTCCCTTTGCACTGGAAAGTGAAAAACTTCCCTTTCCCCCCAAGGGATTTCTCTTTCACAGGAAGAATGCCTGTAAGATTATTATTTTTTTTTTCTGTAGATAAAAGTGATCATACGACAGAGGACAGTCCTCCAACCTTTCACCTAACGTGTTTGGGGGCACTGCTAGGGAGACCGTACACCGACTGAGTGGCGGAGAAAGCAGGGGAGAGACCTGCCACCAGCTCACCCAGCAGTCTGCTGCTCTGGCCCTGCTTTGAACTTCACCCACCGCAGGACCCAGCTCAAGGTCAGGCTTACAGCCAGCAAGTGCTGTGGCTTGATCAAAGACAAAAGACCCAGGGCTGCAGTTACACTTGGAAAATGCCTTTTCATTGGTTTTGTAATACGAGCAGGGGGAGACTGGTTATAAAGATCTAGTTTTTCCTTTCCTGCTGTATTGAATTTGGTCGCTCACAGTGCTTTTTTTCTTTTTAACTCGCCTGTCTGGCAAACGCAGTTCAGCCATGTGTCATCACAACTACGCTGGCAGCTTCCAGCTGAAAACAGGGGTCTGAGCTCCTGCTTCAGGAGCTGGACCTTACACCCCGAGTTGAGTCATGAAGTTCAAGGCAGCCTGTTGTGAACAGGGCGATGGCTGCCAAGTCTGCTGGGTTTTACTCTGTGAGCTAAAATAGGTGTCACTTTTTAGACCTGTCCTTCAAGTTCGATTCCTTATGCAGCACTGGGCAGCCTTAGTGTGTCTGTTGGAAGGAATACGGGGATTTAGCTTCTCTATAGGCAATTTCATCTGAGAGTTGTTACCCAGAGATTTTTGTGTGATTCCTACTGCTGTGGAAGGATCTGTATATCTGAGTTGTTATTATTTGCAATTCTGTTTTTTTCCATCCTTATCTTTATACAAGTTGTCTTTTGGACTGCTCTTTTCAAGCAAAGACTAAGCCATTGCATGTCTATACAGTGAAATGTTCAGCGTTTAAGAGGATCAGTTTACAGCTCGCTGGATGCCATCACAATGAACTGCTTGCTATTTATTAGCAGTAAATTGCAAAAAGTAACCTCAAAATATACAACAGGATTCTTACTTCATTCATTAATTGATTATTTATGTTGAGTATGCTCTTAAATTTAACAATCATTGTTCAGGCCAGGATTTGGAAGTTGCTGGATAGCCTATGTCATGCTATTAGTCTAAAATAAGGCTCTTTTCTACCAAGTTTGTTAACTTATGGGAGTCCCTGAAAATCATTGTCTAGATATGGTACCAGATTCTCTTGCTCACACAAGAAAAATGGCTACATGCATGCCAGTCTTAAGAAATTGAAGACAAACTTTTCTCTATTTTTTCCAGTGCAGGTGTCTTACACAGTTAGGTTGAAGTGACCACTTATAACTGGTAGAAAATTAGGTTTTTGTTCTTCTGATTGTTGAGCAAGCCCAAGAAAGAAGCTGTCTTTTTACCTCTGCCATGGTCCTTGCAATTCAGAGCTGAGTTAGATTAGTGTGGCTTTGTAGAAGAGTGTTGCACTCCCTTCCAGCCGTGTGCCTGCCACACGTGGGAGAAAGATGGATTGCAATTCCAGAGCTGTCACTCTAACATCACTCACGAGTATTTCGCTCACTTCAGGGAGATGAAGGGTGTTGCTTTCTGCTTTCTGCAATGACTTTATTGGCTCTGACTAACACTTACACTTGTTCACTTGGTAGTTAGTGTAAATTGAGTCACTAAGGAGAGCAGACTGACTAAACGGACCACGAGACAGGATTAAGAAGTGTGTTTTCTGTGTGAATGGATTAAGTGTGAAAATAGTATTCCAGCTGACTTGTTGGAGCAGAACATTGACACAGCACACAAGGAGCTGGTTTTCCCTTTCTCAAAATTAAGTGCTTGCTACTGACCAGCCATAATTAAACTCTCTGCCCATTGATGGTTTGCGCTAAAAATACTCTACTTTGGCTGAAATAAGAGGATGAGACTAGATAATCACAGAATACAACATTAACCGGTGAGACAAAAAAAATGGATAGTCAATTTAGTCCAAAGCTTACTGGTTCATTATTTCATATCACCAGGCTCTTCAAAAGAAATTACAGTGTTTACTCAGCGGAAACCGGAGCTTGTCTGGTTACAACACTCTTCTGGATATTCTTTAGCTCAAGCAGTGTGTTGATATATGCATTTTGCTTTGACAAATGAGGCAAATTGAATGGCCTCAGGGATCAATAGATTTTGCTACTTTCCACATACTTTTCCAATACATTCAGTAGCTAACAGAGAAGACTGTAGATACCCCAAAACTTAGAGGCTTGGATGGGTTGAGGCTAAATTAAAACTATTTCTTAAAAATATGAGCCCACAAACATAAAAACCAAAGCTGACTCAAGAGGGAAGAGCACCTAGAGTGCCTGGAGCTCAGAGGCAAGGACTGAGTTTTGTCCCAGTCTCTGCAGGGCAGTCTAATATACAGCACACACGGTGGCTGCATACCCAATCTAAATTAGGGCAGTCTGCCCTTGATTAAGGGACTGAATCAATATTGGGAGGCAGAGACCATGAATCTGTTTCTGCCTCTTAATTTGGTATTTTTCAGTAGTTGGAGCAAGGCTTAGTTGGTTATTTTCCTTAACAGTACAGTAATGCTCTGGTGTCGCTGTGAAAAACCTGGCTAAGCCCCTTCACTGAGGCATTTACAACTAAACCAGGAATGGATGAGTGGGGAGGGAGGAAAGAAGGGAAGGAAGGGAAG
>VWZZ01008412.1:115154-151259 GCA_013399095.1 Psophia crepitans | reverse complement strand
AGGAAGGGAGGGAGGGAGGGAGGAAGGGAGGAAGGGAGGAAGGGAGGAAGGGAGGACGAATAGACTTGCTCTGTCAGCATGAGGTGACCGGCAGACAGAGCTTGGTTCTTGCGTTTGGCAGCTTCATTTCTAATCCTGGAAAAGGAGCATTTATTATCGGGTGTGTCTGGGAGCGGTACAGGTTACTCACCCTATCTCTGCCTCAGGTTTCCCAGTGCCAGGCAGGTGGGACCCTTGCTCTGACACATGGGCACTGCCGTGATCTCTGCGTGCGAGGGAAAAACAGGATCTGTTTGAGTGATGAAAGATCCTACCAAGCTGGTATTTACTCAGCTGGTGGATGTGTATTTAAAGAGGAGGAAAGCCCACTCCATCACACGACTTTTTTTGCCTGTCTGATCCTGGCTCCATGGCTCAGCCTGACTCCACGTAGCCCTCGAGGCAGCCGGCATAGCCCCTGACAGCAAGCTGTTGCTCCGCTGTTATTCCCTCAGCGGCTGTTTTTTTGGCATGACTGTACCAGCGGCACATCCAGAGGCTTCAATTAGAAGCCTCAGTTCAAGCCACCCATGCTTAGCTCAGTCTGTGTAGCATCTGCTCTGTGCAAAAGATGTGATGCCAGTGCCCACGCTGAGGCTGACGGGTGCCCGGTTGCCAGCAGGAGGGACTCTGTGGAGAAGCCTCCAGACAGCAGGGAGAGGAGCTGAGCAATGCCCAGAAGCACGCAGCAAGGGGCACACTTTATGCACCTGCATTTGGCAGCACTGAAATCAGCCCCTCTTAAGAGGGGCATGTGCTACAGTGTTTTACTCTGGCTTAATTGTAGGCTTTGTTTGATGCTTCTGCTTACCTTCCAGAAATGCTGATGAATGGCTCCTGTTTCTGTGTGAGCACGGCCAGGCACTTTCCAGGACCTTAGCAGTTCATTTTATCCTCGTCAACCCGCTGCTGAAATTTTTAGACCTTTCTTATCCACTTACCGGGAAACTTGAGCAGTCACAGGTCTCCAAAGAGGTGGCAGTGTGTGTCACTGAGGCAGGTAATTGGATGACATTTTTATACTTTTTTCCTTCCACTTGTATTACTCTAGCTTCTTTCTTTACTACTCTTAAAAATATTTCTATGCCAGCATTTGCAAAGCATCAGCATTTTTTGCTGTCTTTTCTGACCTGTGGATAGTGCATGGTATGTGATGAACTACTCGCTCCATATTCTTTGTGAGCTTGTTGAGATATATAACTCCTTACTATGCACAGCCCCTTTACACTTTTCTGGGAGCATAAAAAGGGCAGCAAGCCTAGCAAAAATGAGAAACAGTTCGGTGTAAGGCAATGCCCTGAGAGACAGCATCAGAAATATGGAAGAGGCGTGTGGTATTCAGCTTATTACCACCTGCCTGGCTCCTGAAGCAGAGAAGCTGTTAAAGCAGGGTTGAGCATGCCCTGGTTAACATCCACTGTGCAGCTCAGATGGAAACTCTCATCTCCTCCACTCTTTTCATCCTCTCTATCCCCATTCCTGCATTAATGTTATTTGGAAAGATCCTACTCTTCACTAGGAAGGAAAATGAGAAGAGATAAATAAGGAAGGGAAATGGTATGAAAGGCTAATTCTCCAGAAAATTTATGTCTTCTGTGCAGTGACTATAATGTACCATAAGAGTCTTGTTTTCTGGTTTCAGTAAGTGCAGAGACTTAACATTTTTAAGGCACCATGATACAGCTGGTTGTGCCTATGAATTAGTTTTCCCCCAGTCAATAGAAACTGAGCAGTAATAACCTTAATTAACATTTGCATAATTGTGATTAGTAACTTACAAAAGAACTGTTGTAGTAACATTATAAAATATTATTTAGCAGTTATTGAATTATGATTGCTTTACTTGATTTTTTTTAAGTCACAGCGAGGAGCAAACAGGATGTGTCTAGTTGATTATGTAATTAAATGTATTAAGTAGCTGTAAGCTGAAGTAATTAAGAAAACTTTGAGCACTTTCTAGGGCAAGTAAGATCTACAAGAAGACCAAGTGTTTCCTAAGAAGTCCAGTTAAAGCATCAAGGTCATCCAGCTTGAAACTCAATTCTAGGTTGTTTGTCACTGTTCACTGATAGTTTCATATGTTTATTCTCAACAAGTGCTTCTTGAGCACTAACGCCTAATTCAATTAGACGGCACACTTCATTATTTACTGCTCAGCTTCAGCGGTGCTATGAGAATTGGGGCCTAGGAAAACTCTTTTTTCAATGTCAAATTATCTCAAGTGTCGGTTGTGATGGATCCAGGCCTAACTTCGGACCAAGATTAAAGCTCCATGACTTTGCCTTCTGTATGCTTTGAATTTTTATGTGGATGCTCAGAAAGTAGACAGCAGAGGAGAAGTGGGTAGTGAAGCAGAAGGGAGATAACACCTGCAGGTCCCTTCAGAAGACCAAAAGAAACTAGTTGTGATTAATAATCAGCAGCAGGTTACCAGAGACATAATGCAGAAACAGAGGCAATAAGTCTCTTGATAAGGCACTGTGGGAAGTATCAGCTCTGATTATTATTTTGAGGTTTGAAAGCACTGAGGTGATGGTGTTGAAAAATGCGGAACATTTTAAAGAGAGAGAGAGAGAGATCGCTGCTTTGGTCTTGTAGAACTCAGAATATATCATCATTTTAAAGAGATCAGAAAGAAAAAAATACAGAAACTAAGTGAAAAACAATGAGTGTCAAGCATGATAAGGAAGTTCATTTCATTCCCTGAACCCCAGGGTTTGATATTAGAGAACCACTTATGCACATGGAGTACTGAACTGTTTCTCCATCATTTACAGACACCACAGCAAAGAAGTATTTCAGTGCTGTAGGAGTTATTAATGGACTGATATTACTGTTAGTGCTGCCGAAGAACTTTCAGCAAATGAGCATTGCAGAAAGAAAATCACAAGATAATGATAGGACAGTTTCCCTTAAAGTTGCTCACCTTTGGATTTATTACAGTTGATCTGTACTTACAATCTGATGCTTGTTCTTCACGTTCAGCCTTCTTGCCTATATTCTACCGTTATGTTTTCTGGGCTTCTTATTTTCCCCTTTTCTCTCAGCATCAGATTGGTGTATGGGACAGCACCTTGCCAGAGAAGTCCTTGTAACGGGCTGCACCCAACTTCTCTGCCATGCCAACAACCTTTACCCTCGTTCCCTTGATTCTGTTTGTTCTCAGATATTTTTGTTCACATTTGGAAAAGATTTATCTTCTGGTCCCAGCATGTTAAATTATTCTGATTTTTGTAAGCCGAAAGTGACCAAAGGTTTATGTTTTCAATTAATTTTTAAGACTCATTCTTTCTGAGATTGCACATCTCTAAATTTGAACTTCCTTTATGTTTTGGCAACAAGCTGAAAATGAAATAGCTTAGTTGAGAAGGAAGTGAATTATTAACCCTTTCAAAATTATAAGAGCATCAGCTAATGAAAACACTGTATTTTAGAGATCTTTGAGAAGTGTGGTACATAGTTTAGAGGATCCACAAGGAAAGTGACTGAAATACAAACTAGAAACCCAGGATGTTTTTAAGTCATGTAACTAACTTCTAAGCTAAAAAAAGAAAAAAAAAACCAACTTAAATTACGTGCCTTGTAAATGAATCACAAGGGTACAACTGACCACTATGTGCAATAATAACTAAATGCTCAGATGTTAGACTAGAGGATCCAAAATATCATTTCATTTTAGCAGATAGGAGACCCACAGCTCTTTTTATTGCATGCTTTGGCTCTGCTTCTGTGTGTTCCCGGCTGTGAATTTTGACTGCATGTTAGGTATGGAATAATCCAATTTTGAACAGTAAAACTTGGCAGACTCAGCTGAATTTTCCTGATTCAAGCACAAGATGTTTTCGTTTTGTAGAATTTCCACATCAAACGTGAAAATTGTGTTTAGGGTACAAAAGCAACACCAAAACCAGGCTGGATTTTTCTGAAGCTAGTCGCCCATCCATTAAAATTGATAGTAAAGAGAAAGTATAGTTAAATTTAAAGCGCAGTAAAAGGAGAAAAATGTATCACCCCCATTGGAACAAGTGAGAGAACAAGGACTTCTATTGACAGTTGCTTTATTACTGGAAAAACGCTTTTTTGGGGAAGGGTGGATCGCATGGAGCCATCCTGTAAAGGCAAAATCTTGATGCTGTGAATCCTGGCCTTTGTCAGCTGAAAATCTGCGCACCAGCTCTGTCCAGCCCACTCCTTTTGGAGAGCAGCGACAAAGATGATCAACTTCTACTCCGCTGCTCTACTATCTGCAGCTCATGCTAAAAGTCTCCTGTGATCAGACACCCTCCAAACATTACCCTTTCAGTAATGCCACTTCGGTCCTCGCTGAGCCAGAAATGCCATGGCAAACCTGATGGAAGGAGGCTTTCTGCCTTTAGTGAGTCCCACTTCTTGAGCTGGACAAGATGGTTCTGCTCTCCAAAAAGACAGAAGCTAAACTGGGCATCAACACACTGCAGCCAGGGCTGGGGTTTTGGCAGATGGGTGGGTTTTTTACTGCCTCCAAACCATGGCGATGTGGGAGCTGCTTTGTGCACCGTTCAGCAACCCCCTTTGGTGCCTGGGAAAGAAACCAGAAGACGGTGACTGGCACAGCTCCTCCAGCTTTTCCCGCCGGTGCTCACAGATCCATCTCATAAATCCATCTCAGTCTATTTACTGGGTCCGTAGAGCCTGCTAGTGTCAGTGATTGCTCATTAGCTTATATTCATGACAATCATCCCTAAGGAAGAGGGGGCTATACCCTCTGCTTTTAGCATGCAAATTAAGCCAAGTTTGGAGTGACTACCTAAAATCACTGAATTCCAGGCTGTCATTACTGCAGTTAGTTTTTCAGAATCAGTTTTAATTGAACTAATTACCACAGACTTCCACAGGTATTTTGAGGCTTTAACAAAACACTTTATAAGAATTTTAATCATGCTTCCATTGAAGGCAATGACAAAAACGCTTCAATGGCATAGGATGAGAATATCCACAGTACAGATTATTTATTTTTCTTGTATAACTAAATAATGACATAAATTTGTGGCTGGTACAATAGGAAGATTTAAACTCAGGTACTTGTGATTCATTATAATTGGAATATTTAGGCAAATAGAGCCTCAAATCAAAAATAGGTAAAGCAAATTAATAGCTAATTTGGGATGTTACCAAGAATAGCATCACGAAGACATGGAAGGTGGAAGCACCACATTTCATACTCATTCTAAATGAGCTAGCCTGGAAACATCAGCCCTACTGCTGCAGAATCCTGCTGACAGAGCACCTATTGCAAAGGCAGAGAGACTCTGCGCTCGCTGAAGCTTCTTTGTCTAACTCGGTCACAGTGATTAGGACTCCATGTGAATTAATAACGGTAACAAACTTCGTGATTTCAGCAGGATTACTTTTCAGATCATGGGCTGATATGTGCAAACAAAGGAATGTGCTGCCCGTAACAAAAATGTTTAGATCTGGTTTCCTGCAGCATTTTATTTTGCACAGTCGCTTACATCTATAGAGAGGTGCGTGCAGCCTGCTCCCTTTTTGACCCGGTCAGATGTTTGCTACCACCCGCTCTGCACACTGTTAGCACGGCTGCGCAGTGTGTTGGATCGGCGCTGTCACACAGCCCGTGATGTCAGAACGTGTGTGGGACAGTAGTTGTTGCTTTAGAGGAATAGGTTTTTTAACTACAGCTTGTCAGCTACTGAAAAGCCAAGCGTGGGATTGGGGTGCCAAGGCGTAGGGTGGCCTCGGGTGCCTGAGACACTGGCGCTGGACAGCCAAGTATGACCCGAGCCCTTCTAGAGTGGCAGCAGAAGGCCAGGCAGCGTGCTCTAGGAGCAGACCCCCTGTGTGAAATGGGACTAAACACGCAGGTTGAGCCACTTGAGCCTCTCCTCAAACGTCTGTCCATGACCTCCATTGTCCGCTAGCACTAAAAGGGGCTGGGGACGCAGCCAGCTCTACCCAGCAGAAAAAGGTATGGACAAAAGGTAATGGCAGGCCCCGCCACATGTTGATTTAGCTAGAGCACCTAGAGGGGAAGAAGAGTAAGCCAATTTAGCCAAGCTTTCAGGAGAGGTGTTATGGGTAATCTCATGAGGGATACAATGCCCAAGGGCAATACAGATATAGGAACACAGAGCAGAGCTAAAAGCAGTCATCTGGTCCTTCTCACAGCCACACCAGGATCAAATTTCTAACAGATGTCTGCATCACCTGTCCTTTATAGACAGCTTTTACACATGCAGAGTCCTCTGTCTTCCCAAGCAAGTCATTCAAGTGTCTTTCTATCCTTGACATTCAGAGCCTCTCTCATTTATTAACCTTCCTTGCTGTAGTTTAAACCCACCATTTCTTGTAGCTTTTTATGTATTTGAAGCCTTATTGTGACGTCTTCCCACTGTTGTAATCACTTAAATTGTGACACTTCCTTTCCTTTGATCTTTTTTTTCCCCTGCTACATTATGTCTTCTAGACTTCTGATAACCCTTAGTGCTCTCACCTGGCTGCCCTCCAACGGCAGAAGCCCTGACTCTTCTCCGACTCATCTCTCACTCCTTACTGAATCCTTTGCAAAGTGTATGAGGCTGGTCCTAGCCCTCAGTGCCTCCATCAAATATATGGGTGGCATCAGAAGAGCCAGATATTAGTTGTGTGGCTTATGCTAGATGTCCCAAGGGTTTCACATGGTGACTGTCATCAAGAAAAAAGGGTATTCACGAGAAAGATTAAGTGATGAAAGCCAGACAGAAATTGCAGAAAATCTGGACTAATGGACGTTCTTTTTTTTTTAATGCATTGTGTCTCGCAACTGATATCAAAGTTCAGATTTGGTTCTTGACATTCTTTGAACTTCAAAAGCTGTGAACTTTATTCAGCAAGAAGGAAAGGTTTCCATGTTTTTCATGTAGTTCTGTTCAAAGAAACCCCTTCCCTTTTCATTCAGTATTTAACTATTTTTATTTGACCTTGTGTTTAGTTCTTAGAGAAACATTAGAGCAGTGTGGAACTGTGAAATTGTTGCATGGTTATTTCTCTCTCTTCTTAAAATTAGACATCACTGCCAACTCAGTTCTAGTGCACTCACCTCTAAAGGACCATCAGTTTCTGACAACTTTAAGTTTTTATACTCTAAAAATGAGGCACTTATTTGGAAAGGAAACCTCTCTCTGACCCAGTGCAGCACCATCTTGCTGCATCCACAGGAAAGCAGACATACATGGTAGCTCAAAGAGAAGTGTGAACTACTGTCATTTTACTCTGCCCACCACTGGAAATAGCAAGTCAAAATTCAAGAAAAGAGTGTATACATGTTCTCTGGGTAAGGGGGAGGGAGGGCAGGAGGAAGGAGTATTGGAATTCCAGAGAAATCTAGAGTAATGGACTGTCATTATTTTGTCCACTGTCTCTCACAGCAGATATCAGATTTCAAAGCTGTCAGTCTCCCTGGCCATCAGCTTCCAAACTGGATGGGTAGGAAAATTTTCCAAATGGATTATTTTAGCAACTGTTTAATTTCAAGGATTTGTTCCGCTTGAATAGATTACAATATGCATGTGATTGTTTTGTTGGACCAGCAACAAATCGTGAGAATTAAATATCTTATTCCACATCCCAACATGATTAAATAGAGACTAGATTGATATGATGCATATAATATTATTTGTATGGTAGGTACCTTAAAAACATCTTCTTAGAGAACTATCACCAAAGAGACAGAGGTCTATATTCACTTCTGGCATACCACTTGTTTAGACCAACTGGAGTGATATCTGCATCTCTTCCAGACGGGACCTCAGAGCTGAAAAATTGTGATAGGTAAGAGAGTATTGTTGAAATAGCTAGATTCTGTACCAGGCACTTTAAAAGCATCCAAATGTCTTATTTTTCAACTGTGAAATAGAAGTCTCTTCCACTGTTCTGGAAACATGGGATTCAAGGTGACTTCACAGGGTGTTAATGGACGAACAATCTGCACCCTGCTAACAATATTTCATGAGCAATGATGTAGCAAATAGCATAGTATATTACACTGTGCCAGCAGATGCCATCTGAAAAACACGTTGCTGCCTTTAACATCCCAGACTTAATCAACTTTCCACAAAAATGACACTGATGGCCACTGTAAAAGCCAGTGCGCTCCCAGCACTGAGTAGCAGCTCCTTAGATGAGGCAGTAATGTTGTCCCACTCCCAGTATCTCTTCCACCAGTTGAATCTATAATGGCTAATAAAGGGTGAGGGCATTAGTCTTCCCTTCAATACGTACTGATACCTCTAAGTATGGGACACTTGTTTAGTGTGGGGCACTTTCTCTGCGCAGATTAAAGGAAACTACCACCTTTGAGACCTCGTGGTAAAATACAGCTGATTTTAAAAAAGATCCTTAAGCATTACCAGGGGGAGGGCACCTTGAAAGGCAAAGATACCTGTGGAGACCATGGCACAGTCCAAGTCCTGTTGTTTAGGAAGGTAAAGCCGGATGATTATGAAAAAGAAGGATGCAAGCAGTCAGTGGGACTGGAGCATATCACAAGTCATAGAGGTGCTCAAGGTGTGTTATGCCCTTCAGCGACTCTTTTGTCCTGCATAAGCTGAGTGTTACACAGAAAATAACAAACTTTAATGACATTTCCAAGGAAGAAAATGAAAATTTATCTCTGATCTTTTGCAGTTCAGCCGTTGGTAACTGTTGTAATTGTATTCTTTTGACGTTGTATCGCATCGGGTTGAGTAAAAAGAGATATAAGTTGCTCTGAGCTATTTGGAGGTAGGTAATGCAAGTAAAGGTACCAGTAGTAGTCACTGATGATAGGCAGAAATTAATAGAAATTCAGAAAGAAAGAGGTGAGGAGAATAGCTGGAGAGGAAATAACTATAAGAATTGATATATTACAACTTACAGAACACAGTGAATATGGGGAGTATTTCTGTTAAACTTATTTTTATGTTGATTTTTTTCTCCATTTCCTTATCTTCCTTTTTCCTGTTTTTATATGTGTAATTAAAACAATATATAATTAAAACCATGTACATGTATATAATTAAAGCATACATACATATGGTTTTAATTTTAAAAGAAGGCTTTGGACAGAAAGAAGACAAAGCAATAGAGAAAATAGTAACTCCAGCTTCCTTTTTCCAAAACCACTATCCCTCATTTTTTTAGAAGTATGAAACACCAGTGTGAATATTTCCGGGAGGTCTGACAAATACACTGGCCAGTATGCAACCTCTTCAACAAACTCCATCACGCCTGCCTTCTCTCCCACTGAGGTGCCAGTAGGCTTTACTTCTCTAAGATAGCCAACTGCACAGTGCCGTAACCTTTCTGTCCGTTGTAAGCGTACATATTAGCAGCGAGAGAGATTTTATGTCAGAGGAATCTGTCCCTTCCTCTCACTCTTCTTTCAACTTAGAACCCGGGGGAACAGCATGAAGCTGTGACAGGGGAGGTTTAGATTAAATATCAGGAAAAGGTTCTTCACTGAGAGGGTGGTTGGGCACTGGAACAGGCTCCCCAGAGAAGTGGTCACAACACCAAGCTTGGCTGAGTTCGAGGAGCATCTGGACAACGCTCTCAGTCATCTGCTCTGATGCGGCTGGTCCTGTGTGGAGCCAGGAGTTGGAGTTGCTGATCCTTCTGGGTCCCTTCCAACTCGGGATATTCTGTGATTCTGTGAGTCTATGATCGTAGCAGAAAGCTTGCTGACCGCTCAGTTTTTGCCTACATCTTGATATGGTTCTCTGCAAACTTCCACACTCCTACAGTTAACTTCTCTTCAGCAATAAAATCCAGCAGGAAGACTTTTAGAAGCAGCCAGGAAGGCAATATTTTCCCCGCTCAAGTAAATTTCACTTGGCATTTTCTTTCGCTGCTCTCCTCGGTGCCCATGCAGCCTATTCCCCTGCAGGGCTCAGCACGAGCAGCAGCCTGCAGATGCAGAATCACGGCGCTTAATCTGCAGCAGGAGCTCTCAGTACTTGGTTCTTTTCCGAACACTTGACTGGGAAAATTGGTTGGGGAACCAGAGACCTGTCCTAGGGAGTGAATACAAGGTATGAGCGGCAAGGTCCTTGTTTTAACACCTGGAGACAAAGCACACACAAAGGAAGAGAGCGGGTTATTGAAAGACTTCTCTCAGAGGGGTTCTGCCCCACCCTGACCTTTTCCTCCTGCGTTACGCTTTAGTTAAATATTGTCATTCTCTCTCCTGTGAAATTACAGTGACTTGCCATGTAGTGAGAGCACCAGCATCCCGGTGGGAAAAGAGGAGGAATGAAGCTAGGCAGCAGGTCCTGCCTGGCAGGAGCTCGTTCCCAGCCACAGCTGAATAGGATCACTGATCACTTCTGGCTCGTCTCGTTTCTCTCAAGCGTGTATCCTGGCAGGCACTGGGCAAATTACCCCAGTACCTGAGTTTCCCTGGATGTTAAGAGATGTAAGACTGTTGTACTCCCCCCTGAGAAGTGTGTTATAAGGACTAATTAGTTCCTGTTTGCAAAACAATGTGTAAAGAATAGAGTGACTGTGGGAGGACCAAGTGCGATACACGATACACTAATGTTACTAAATCGGTGTTTAAGCAAATAGCTCTTTGCTAGCTGTAGCTTTAACAAGGAAATAGAGAAAAAAAAAGGGTCTCCAGCACATCGTTTTGAATCCAAAGCTGGTTCATAACCCCTTGGCCTGTGGGATGAGCTCTCAGTTGTTTCCCATCATTCTCCAAAGTTTCGCACAGGCTGTGGGTGTAAGGTGGTATCTCTGCAGAGATACCGCCAGAGAGGGAGTGAGCTGGTATCTCTCTAGTGGTGAGACCACAGCTGGTGACCCCAAAGCAAGGTCCCTTCATGGAGGTCCCTCAGTCTTGGGCCAGCTGCAGGCAGCTCTGCAGTGTCCAGGGTCTGTGCATGATACCAGATGTACCGTGGTCCAACCTTTATCCAGACTCAGTCCCGGCAAACATGAATGAGTGGTATCTTTTCTTTTAGTTCTGAGACACTTGAAATTCACCCAGATCTCTTAATTCCGTGTTGTTCTGTGTCTCACAGTGGGTCTTTTTAACTCCTGCCTCTAAATGAGGCAGATCTTCCTGGCCACAGGCAGTTCATTTAAATATAAATGTGAAAGCTATGCTGGAGGAAATGGTTTCTGCTCAGCTATTTGATTATGAAATCAAATAATTTCTCTGCTATTTTAAAATTGGTGGCTAACGGATGGTAACGGTGAAAAGGGGGACCGCAGGACTGGGTTTACATGAATTAAAGACATTCATTCCTGTGTGTGCTTTAATCTATATTGAAAGTAGTGTGTTTTCAATTATGACTTAAGCCTATGGGATTTTTTTTATCTCTAAAGCAATAGAGAGAAAAGCCTTTAACCCTCAGGAAATTGTTAAATGTAGGATTATACATCAATGATATCAATTATTCTTTCTTATGTTCACAAATGATAACAAAGAGATGAATTGATGGGTAAGATCTCTACTTCAGGCAACAGGAAACGCCAGCTACAAGTGAAATAAAGGCGTGGATAAAGAAATGGCTAGCTGAGCTGCCCTGAAATACGGAAATGAAATCCTGAAAGCACAGGAATCCAATAGTGATTTTTGATCTCTGTTGTTACAGAAAATCATTCAAGGAGTTGTCTTCTGAGTGAAGTGAACGGATGGCTCCTTTTTCAGAGGAAGTCAAAGGGCAACCAATACATCGGTATTTTCTTTAACATCCAAATGTGCTTGTGATTTCAAACTTAAGTCACAACAGTGAGCTCTCCCTCCACCATAATCCGAGTTCCTCCACCATAACTTGAGTTTTGGAAGGAGCAATGCAACTTTTGAAGGCCTGAAAGTGTGGGCCAGAGTCCCTTAGTTCCTTGTCCTCCTGCCTTGAGCTGCCTTGTCACAAACTCCTTTGCCTTCTTTCCTCTACAAGTCACTCTTCCCTCCTCAGTGTCTGAAACGCTTTCTTTAACCTCATGAGAAACAATTCATTCCCCTGAATGCATTCAATTTTGTCTAAATGTGTACACGCTGCAGGGACTCACAAAAGCAAGCGTGTTGTATTTTTCCTACAGCTTAGCATTTTGCAACCTTGCAAATCTTTGCTCTTTATCTATCGAAGCCTTCGTTAGCACATGCGGATGCTCTATGGAGAACTCTCTAGTCCAGGGATGTTGGCTCCTATTCTTTTATTCAGCTGCTGGAGTGGTGTGTGGAAAGCTATGTGTTAAGGATTCTTCTAATATTATTTTTCTATATAAACATCACTGCAATACCCACAGGGGCGATAGTCACATCTTACTGGGAGTTAAAGACAGGCAGGAAGAAGGTGTCCAAAAAAGTTCCATGTTATATAGTATGATGAGAACCTATGACCCAAATAACTTAAATAGCCTGTGTAAAGCCAAGTGAATAGAAAGGCAGCAAATAGACATATCACACGGTAGATGAGTAGAGATGATGTGGATATTGTCTTGCTCTTGAAACTTTCATCTGCAAGGTATAAGACAACCTTTCAGGAATTGACAGTGGAGTAATTTCTTGAGCAACAAGAAGTGCTTCAGTCTTTGTAAACGCTTTTGCAGTTTAGACCTGAAAAAAAATGAAGACCTAATAAAAGCCACAAAATTTAAAAAGAAGTTGGAAAAGCCATTTATGTTTGCCTATAAACCATGTGTCAATACCTTAGTTATTATGAAACAGGGATTATTCATACTTTGCTTTATAGTGACTCGTTTCTTTATATTATGCTATAATTTGTTTGTCCATAGTCTAATCAAAAGAGAGTGTGTGTGTGTGTGTGTACACGCACGTTTGTGTGTGTGTGTTTTAGGATCTGTGGTTATGCAGTCCTTTGGGAAAAGTTAAGATATACAGCCTGTTTGTAATAAACACTCCCACAGCTTAATTTATTCATTCTGTGTTCTTGCTTTAAAGATCTAAACAGAGCCTCACATGCAGTAAACTTCTGGTTCACTCATTGCCTCTTACAGGAGATGAATGGTGTATTCAGAGGAGGATTCAGACTTCATTTCGACCCAGCTTCATGGTCAGTGGTTATAATTGTCTGAAAAGGTAGCAATGGGCATTAACCATAATCTTACTCATACAGCAGGTAGCCAAGCGTGTTCTTTCTTTGAGTTTGTCACTGTACTCACACAGTGTATAGCAAAAGGATTTGGTTTAACTGATCTAGTTGTAATTATACCGTGTTCAAGAAAAATATCTTTTTTCATTTCTTCCATGCAGGATTCCCTCAGTATTTCAGATCTCATTTCCCCTTTACCACCTAGCAAAAAAAAAACAAAAAAAAAAAAAAAAAGAATTAAAAAAAAATCTTTCTGACTTGGTTACCTAAAAATGCAGTAAAGGGCTTTGTGAGATTGACCCAGAGCACTTCTGCCTATAATTCCCTCTGACATAAATTGTACCCCTTCAAAATAATGTAAAAAAAAAAAAAAGCAAGCTCAGGCTATTCCAAACAGCTATCTATGTATGCAAAGATGCACATATTCAATATCTTCAAGCATCTAACCTATTGGTCCTCAAGTATATAAATACCTGAAGGGAGGGTGCAAGGAGAACAGAGTCAGGCTACTTTTAGTGGTCACCAGTGACAGGATGAGAGGTGATGGGCATAAACCGAAACATAAGAAGTCCCCTCTGAACATCAGAAAACGCTGCTTTCCTGTGAGGGTGACTGACGTTGCCCAGAGAGCGGAGTCTTCCTCCTTGGAGGTATTCAAAAGCTGTCTGGACATGGTCTTGGGCAACTGGCTGTAGGTGGCCCTGCTTGAGCAAGCAGGTCGGACCAGATGACCTCCAGAGGTCCCTTTCAGCCTCAACCAATCTGTGATTCTATGAAGTTCAAACTTTAGAAATATATACTTTTAGTTTTGGTGGCTCCTGTATCAATTTCCAGCCATATTTGAGTAAGCCAAAGTGAACAGCTTGGAAGCAAACCTACTGATGCTCTTTCAGCCTGCTCTCCATGGCATCGCTGATTCTTGTAAGGTCTAGGAGAGGTTAAAAAACTCCCACGCAAACAAGGAATTATTTTCCTGCCTGCTTGGTGAGATGCCTCACTGATATTGGCAGAAAAACTCCTTTGCAGAGTGACTTTCCAGAATAACTGTATTCTTTTATCCTTCTAATTGTTTGCTTATGTGTGTCAGTACAATATCCCATGGACAGAAATTTTCATTCCCCCTTACCTTCAAAATGAAAGCTAGAGTCTTGTTCTCTGGCACAGGTTCTGCAATATTTCTGTTCAATTCTTTGCCAAAGACTTCCTGCATGGCATAGATTATGTTGCCTTATTCAAGCAATAATCCACCAAGCTCCCACTGGTTTCAAGGCATCTGAGGAGTTTTAGGCTTTAACGTTCACGTCTCATTTCCTTATTTGTGAAATACAGCTAAAAATGGCTGCCCATTATACAGCTTTTCCACCTAGAAAATAATCTCTTTGTGGTAGACACAGTCTCCCGCTATATGTTTGATGATGTCTAGCACAATAAGTCATTCATCTTGGCTGGGAAGCCTCTAAGAGCTATCGCTGTCCAACAGTGGCAGTAGGGAGGAACGCCATTTACACCTCTGGGTTTTCTTATATGAAAGGTGGAATATTTCACCCAGAACTGCAGCAGATCAAAATTCAAATAGTATATTTCTTTTTAGGGAAGAAAAATCTGCACATATTTCATCCTGGGGTTTGTGGGTCTGGGCAAGTGACTGCATTTTTGAAAAATAAAAGCTTAGAGAAAAATGGACTGGTCTCAACAAATAACAGTAATATTAGAAAGTGTAATAATTAATGAGACTGACAGCTGCAATGGCTCATTCTTTTTTTTTGCAATATAGGTCTGCAATGTTACAAGCAGTCTCCAAAACCAGATCTTGCACATAATAGTGGAATCTAACACTGCTCCACAGCAATTTGTCACAAATTCCGGAAGAATGCTGTCTGCACGCACCCTGATATTTTGCACTTCTTGGTGAAAGCAATTCCTTCAAAGAGCAAAGAAAAAAGAAAATGAGCAGTGGGTCCCACAACTCATCTCAAGTTTCCTTTGGTGACTGTCTTCCTTTTCTTTTTCATGAGGTCTTTGACAAGTAGCAGCAGCAGCTATAAGATTTTCATTTCCTGGAACATTTCTTGCCAGGCTAAAAGCTAAGGATTCTTTTTGATTTTTTCTTTTTACTTCTTTTTTTTTCCTAAGATGGATGTACAACATGACTGGAGGAGCGATTCATGACCTACTTTTCCTAAATTGAATATTGAGCTCCCCGTACTTTCTGATATTCGATAGGGAGTTCTTCCCATTAGAGATCTCCTTGGGCCAGCTTATGCTAGCCTTCCCAAGGCAGAACAAGGCAAGGTATGACTCAGGTTGAGGAGGAAATCCTAGTGTTGTCCTTGAGGAGTGAAAGATTGCCGAGTGTCAGTGAACAGGTTTCTGTGCTTTCAGTAAATAAATAAAGTCCAAATTAAAACAAAGAGAGAGTCTCCTTTGTTGAAGGGAGTCCATGTGCATTGCTCAATCAGGACTAAGAAAACAAGGTTTAGGCAGTAGAATGTGTCAAAAATCGGGAGTTGTGGGAAAAGGTCATGCGAATCCACTCCATATTAGAGACAGTTAGGACAATCACACACCGAGACTAATCATTTTATGTAACACTAACTAACCCTCCTCGCCTTCAGTACCATTTCATCATTTGTGAACCAAGGGGACGTCTGACGGAGACCACAGCATCCCAACAATTTGGCTGTGCTGTTTAAGAACGTCCCCCAACCAGAGCCGTCCATCAGATCGCTGGGCGGCAGCAGTGACATTTCGGTAGACGTGTTTAATTACGTGGGTGAAGTAGGCCCATCATCAATAGTGCTGACATTTCGAAGAGCTATCACCTCAGGATAAGCCAGCTCTAAAACTAATCTCTTTTCTGTCCTTCTCCATCTGCCCTGACAAATAAAGCTGCATGAGTCAGATTTTTAAACAGAGGTAGAACCTAAAGAGAGGTGCAGAGCATAGAGAGGTCCATTTAGGAGCTCATCAGCAGCCTATTCCCACCGAAACTCTTGGTGGCCTGAACATTTCTTTAAGAGCCTAACTTCATCTGTGGTTCCCCATATACCTTCAGAAATCACAAGGGAAAAAGAGAAAGGATGGTCCCATAGTGCAAAATGCTTAAATCTGCTTTTATTAGCTGGCAGACAAAAGTTAACCCAAATAAATACAGGTGCATGAGCTAGGAGAAGGTGCAAAGGCAGGTAAGTTTTATCTCACTAGCCCGTGCATGCCCTGGCTGGCCACGCCACTTGGCCAGCAGCCCAACGCAGCTGCCGCTGCAAAGCAGCAAGGCTCACGCTCGCACCTTTCCACTCCTGCAGACTCAGACCCGTGGTATGAGCCAAAGCGAAAAGTCCAATCTCAGGCTCTGAAGCATCAACAAACGTGCTGTTAGAAGCAAAAACGGGAGTTGCTTTAAGGAAATAACGCAAAGGCAAAAAGGCAGCACAGCGGCATGCTAGGGATTTGCAGATGCAGGATGCAGCTGTCGTTGCTTCAAACACAGAGCAACTCAGATAGCAGCATCACACAGGATGTGAGTGGGAGTCTGTCATTTCTCACGGGGTAATAGAAAGCAGTTAGTTGTCTTATTTAATATTTTTATTCTTCTTTACTGTTGTGTTTACGTGGCATACAATATCTTCAGAAAGGAAAGGGGTTTTTTTCGTCTTTCCTGGTTGAAAGCAGGAACCAGAGGGAATTTGGAGGAGTTCATTTACCCACAGGATCTCAGGGCCAGTGGGACTCTCCTCATGTCTGTGACAGGAGTGGAAAGAGGGGCACGGTAAAGGCAGCAACAAAAAAAATCATTCTCAGCCACAGTGCAGACAGGAGCAGGGCAGAGATGCTGCAGCCTGTGCCAGCAGAGCGCATCCCTCCTGTAGAGTCTGCAATAACAGAGGATCTCCAGGATACACCGGGACCCTGACCACCCACTGACATACCTTGCAGCCTGCTCACCAGGGGGGACAAACACTGGGAACTGATGTCACCTCACAGTTTTAATTTCTTGCTTGCTTCCCAGTTGCTCTTCTTGAGTGCCAGTGACGGGCACAAACAGGGCAGCAGACAAAGCTCGAGTTAGGCCCAGTCTTGTCCTCCGTGGCTGTCTCCACCAGAGCTTTCGTTGAGAGCTGAATTTTCATTTTGTGCCTTGCAAACCTTCCATTAGACGTTTGAACCAATATTTTGAAAGATGAAAATCATAACATTTCATCTGAGAGATACTGAAATAGAACAGTCCACTGATTAAAAAAACCCCAAACCTCTTACATCATCTTCTGCCAAATGTTGTTCTTTACTAATTAAAATAATTTCTTAGTAATTAAAGCAATTTGGCAAAAGCTATGAGTTTTTTCATTTAAAAAAACCCCAAACTTACATGATATTTATTCTATTCACTGTAGCAGATAGTTCCATTTAAGGGGATTATTCTTCTCTGTTAAAGGTGTTCCCATAGGGTAAATCTTTTCAGGACTACACACTAGAATCTGGGGGCATATTTCCAATTTATGGCTGTACAAAACTAAAGAGGCTCTTCTGTAGTGGTCCCAGGGCAGTTCTCCCGAGCTGAACCATTGCTACTATGTTTTCCAAACAATTCAAGATCCCAATTTCCTACAACCTGAAAATCGATTTTTGCTTTTATTTATTTTGAGGAAATGAAGGAAGTTGTTATGTTTAGCCACTGCGCCTGACTCATGCTCACCTAAACGGCTTCTCACCCCCTGCCCAGTGCCGCTGCCTCAGTGATCCCTGCAGGGGGGGCTGAGATGGCTGCAGCCAGGCGGTGTGGAAACACAGTTCTGACACCGAACAAGCACTGCAGGCTTATGCAAGCACTCATGCATCCACTTCGGCCTGATGAAAATGTACTCAAGATAACTTTCCTACAGCCATTTGTCGTTCTTATGTTGCTTCTGCCCGCGCTGACTTCATGCCAAATTCAACCAACAGCTTTCAACTGCTTTTCAGTGCTCCTTTTGAATCTTAGAAGTTAGGTGGAAATAGTTACTAATTTTGAGTCTTATAACATTCAGCTCCATGTTATAAGTACATTTCTAAATGCTTCTTATATCACCCTTGTGGCCTGTCATTTCTTCCTTTTCTTTTTTTTTTTTTTCAGAACCACAACTCACTGGCTGAAGTATAAAAATTGCTGAAGGGCATTTTCTATCACACTTTAGGCAGCTGCACACAAAATTGATGGAAAATTAACTTTCCAAGGTGAGCTGAGTTTAATACCTAATTTGCTGAAAAGGAGGAAATATTTAAGACACTTTGGCCTTGAAGAACTTGGAAGGATCTTGTAAGAAGAGAAGAAATTTTCTGACAAACCTCACAGTAACAAACTTTCCTACAGCTTGCTCAGTGTATGAATATTTTTTTTATTATTTCTTTGAAAAGTGAACAGAAATGTATGAACATCAACACTCTTAAAATTTACAAATTGGAAACCAAAACCTATATTGGTGAGGACTTTTTACGCAAGATGATTCTGGCACAGCGTGTTTTGATTAGGTGAGATGTGCCCTGAGGAGCACCATGATTTATTTAGATGGTGTTGACAGTGACAAGCTTAGCTGGTAAGGAGGGAAGGAAATTTGGAGAATCAAGTCCAAGGGAATAGGAGAAAGATTGGACAGACTGAACATAGCAAAGCTTGGCCATTAGATCTGTCAAGCTGCTGAGGACACTTCTTCACCTCTTCACTCTTCCCCTGGTCTCCCAGCTCCTGACATGATGTCCTATAGAAGGACCTGCTTCTATCTTGTGTGCCGAGCTGGAGACTTAGCTGCTTTGTTTTCCCAGTGTTTCTTTAAGCCTCTAGAGAGAACTTCTGAATTTAGATCTGTCTCCAGGGTTCCTAAGATCACGATATTTCTTTTTAACATTTTTTTTTGCCTCGTTAATTTCCTGGATCACGCTCAGATCAATTCTCTTATTCTCTTTCAGCCACCTTGAGTGACATCTCCTGCCTTCCATTATACTCTTGCATCTCCTCCTACCTTGATATAAGGTACAGAAGTTTAGGATGGAAGTCTGATTATATTTTTTTTCCCATCTCCATATCTTTCTTTCTAATTCATCTCAGGCTACATCTAACAGATGGATCAAGAGTTGTTCTACATCAAGCCTTCATTAAGCAAAATGATGATCAGAGCAGTTGCTGTCTGGCAAGCATCAAACATCCTGTCCATACTTTATGTTGTTCTATTCTGTTCTAATTCTTTGCTGGTAAATGCAGCGCTGACTTCTTCAGGTATAAAGGTAGGTACTGAATTCATGCAGGACATCTGCCTTTATCTCACAGGCTCGTGAGATATCATGAGCATTTATCTCATGGATATTATGACTTCATCATTAGCTCCTCTCATTCAGTCTTTTAATTTGGGACATGATGGGTTTTGCAAACCCAAATCATTTGCCACAGACTTTGATTTTTATTCTGGGTGACCTATGTTATCAGTACATCCCTTAAATTTTAGGGCAACACAGTGTTTATCATAGTGAATAAATGATTTAAATCACTGTTGACACTGTCACTTTTACATCATTATAAATGCCTTGGCTCCAAAGGATTCAGGCTGTGTGATGACTTCCAATAAATCTCTTCCTGAATATTGTCAGTGCTTGAAATGGAAATGTCTGAGTAAGGAAAAGACGGAATTGTTAAGGTGTCATACTTATCTCTTTGAAATAAATGGTGAGTTTTTTAATCTCTGCCATCAGGAATGATAAACGTTTCTGCAGCTGCTTATTGTAGTGCTGTACTGGAGGCCTCCTGGATTCTCTCTTTAGTTGTGCAGAAATATTAGGGTAGGCCAATGAGGACTATTTTGTATTTTGATGTACAGAGTTAAAATCTGTGGTAAATAAATCTGTGTTTGCCCTGCCCTGAGTGTCCTGAGTCTCTGTAAGAGTAAGGGAAGGTTCTCATTGAAACAAAGACCACTTCATGTTATGCTGACAGGGAAAAGTGTTCTTAAAGTAGGATTAAATTATATCTAAACTCTCTTAGAGTGGTGCTTTTTTTTTTTTAACACTGTGAAACAGCTTAAGGTGGCCTCAGTGTAACCGAGGATCAGATTCACAGAAATACAGTGTTGATAAAAAGAAATACCGTTTTTCATTTTTGCTGTGGATGTTTGTGTCTTTCCATACAGTGTTTTAGTATTTGTGAAGGATTTTTAGTAGAAATCAATGAACATTAGGAACCACAAAGTAATATAAGAAGCTGCATTTCATAGAATCATTTTTATGGGCAAAATATCAATGTGTTGGCTTACAGGATTCACAGCACAGGGCAGCGCTAGGGAGGAAAGGATCTATAAACCATTCAACCTCACTCATCTCACGTAATCTACACAGAAATCTTAGCACAGACCACTGACAGCTTTAAAATGGAGCAAAATACCTTCCGCAGTCTCACAATACTGAGGGAAATGTCACATCTAAACCAAAACCATAAAAAAGAGGAAATAAAGCACAAAATAAACTGGGGATCTGGTGGGTATTTTAATAGTGGAATAGAAGAGATGACAGCTAGGCAGTATCTTATATGAAGTTAAAGAGGCAGGGACACATGAAACGACACTGGTCTCCAGCCCCCCCTCCATGACAGAGGGAGCTTCAGGGACCCCCAGCACTGCCAGCACCAGCCCTGCAGGCATCTCCCCTTTGCATGGAGAGGGGTGGCCTCAGCCCCTTCTGCCCCTCAGACAGGCTTTCTCATGTGTTCCTCATCTTGCCAAAGCTTCCCTCTGTAAGGGAATTTGAGACACAAGACTCCCTGGGGCAAGCATCAAGTCTGCCATCTGCCCTTTTTTCCAAGACAAGATGTATTAGCCAGTGCTTGCTAAACCATGTGTATAAACACCAGTTAGGGCTAACAGGGATAGAATTATAGAATCACAGAATCTTTAGGTTGGAAAGGACCTCTGAGATCATCAAGTCCAACCATCAACCTAACACCACCATGCCTGCTAGACCATGTCCTGGAGTGCCACATCTACGCGTTTTTTGAACATCTCCAGGGATGGCGATTCAACCACCTTTCTGGGCAGCCCGTTCCAGTGCCTCACTAAGTATGGGTCTCATAGCAGTTGCGTATTGCTTGGGACTCTAAAAGGCTCATTTTCACTGCCTGGTGTTCATAACCGGAAAGATAGTTTGTAGTCAAAAATACCACTGTCACAACCTGATCTAACCTTCTAAAGAACATAAGCCCAAGAGGCTAATTAAGAGAGATGTTTGAATTACTGTTTCTTGCAGGAGTATGGTGCAAATCCTACACCACAGAACCTGAAAATTCACTGACTAAATGAGTTAAGATTCAAACATATGACTGGAATTTAAACACCTTGTTTTTACCATCCCATCTCTGTGCCAGTGAACCCAACCCTGGAAGCTGACACTTTTGCAAGAAATGTCTCTGTATATGGAGCCAGGTAATGGATGAAACAGTGAAAAGGTGAACTCAAGAATATATAATCCTAGGGAGTTTTGTACCAGTAAAACACGCTGCAAAAGACTGCTTCTATGCAAGTTCACCAAGCCCTTGACACCACAGGCAGCTTCCAGATTAATTCTTGCTTCCTTCAGCAGTTCCTGGTTGCAATCTGGAAAAAACTCTGGCTTCCACCTTGGCTCACCCCTTAGTCTAGCAGTATTTCCACAGCAGTTAGTGCAGACAGGTGCCGTACTCCTTACCATGAAGAAAGTACATTAGTACCTTGCTCTACTGTAAGGAAATATTTCATTATAAGCATGTAAAATATTCTGCTAAACTGTTTCATTATGTAAAGTCTTTTAAGAAAAATATCCCAAACCTCAAAACAAGACTGTAAAATAAATATGAAATGTAGCTTAAAAAAAGAAAAAAGAGGAGGAGAGGGGAAATTAAATGTTACTGACTTTATTGAATGTCTCTATTCAAATAACTTGCATAAGCAGACATGTCACTTTAATCAGATAAAACCCACCAGGGAAGGTGGTAATTATTTGTATTACTTCTTGACAGCTATAAAAAGCTAAAATGTTACTGTGCAAATTCTGTCTCAACTATTTAAACAATTGAAAAATGTGATTTAACAGCTAAACCAAACTTGATTCCGGCTGATCTCTCATCGACATGTGTGAGAGGAACTCAACTAGCTCTTTGAACAGGGAATAGAAATTAACTGCACAGTGCCCTCACCTAGCATGGTTAAAACCTGACAAGAAATAAACCCCTCAGAAGACCTTCTGTGATGACAATGTAAACAGCAGGCGATGGCCATTTTTATACTGAGGCCTTCTTAAGCACAGACTGCCCCAAAACCTCAGCTGACAGAGGCTGGGGTGGGGGTTTGCCTTGGAAATTCCCAGAGAGCTTTAGCAGCCAGGCAGCACCACCATCACTGGTGGATGAGACTTCTTTGCACAGGCAGGGGATGCAAGAAAAGCCACGAATGAGGTTGTGTGGTGGTGTTAGCATTGTCAGGTCTACTCCAAGAAAATGACATGCTAATGAGCAAGGTTTGAAGGGTGTAAAACTCCATAACAGGACTGGTGGGAGATCCTGGGTTGGGGGACCTCAGCCATGGATTTGACTTGCTGGCACACCCACAAAGCCAGCGTGGGAGGGGCTTTGCAAAAGCAACTCCAGGTTTTCAACCACCAAATGAGCTTCCAAGGCAAGTGGGTCAGAAGATTTAATCCAGTCCAGCCCTGGGGAGAGTCCTAGACTAGCTATGACTTACAGAAAACCCTTGCATCAAGGTGTTTTTTTTTCTTAAGTATCAACCTGCCTTACATCTTTGTACTTGAATTGAGAATGAGGACAATGCCAGGAAGCACAGTGATTTCTGACAACAAAATCTGCATGGCCAGCGTGGACAAAACACAAATGCTGTTCTCAGAAATCTGGCTCTGCTGATGGGTTGCAGTGTTAATAAACTACCATCACATAGATCGTGTTAAGGAATTGCTCCCTCTTTCTACATGTTCACAGTCTCTGCTGTGCTTTTCCCTACTTTGTCTTTATAACAATACCATAGAGAGCTCTTTTGCGGTTTTGCTACTCCTAGATACCCCAGACTTACCACGAAACCTCCAAAAACTAGGGACTGTCTTCAAAAAAGTCTAAATATATGAAAACTGAAACAAGAAATGAGTCGCTCCACAGGCAGTGGGATTTTAATAAAGCTTGGTTCCCTAAAGATTTGTCTTATTTCCCTCTAGGCTCTTTGCTTCCATCAATAATTCAGGTTCTCACATGTCCCTTACATGATTGTCATGGCACAAAGAAAAGCCTGAAAACACTTGCTAGCTGGACAGCTGAGAGTAGACAATTTGCTGCCTCGAAGAGGAGCTCCATTTCAATTTCTATGCCAGACAGGCCATGTGTCTGTTTTCAGTCATTCCTTCCTCCTCACCAGGGCTAGAAATATACCTTTAACAAACATCAGAACTGTGATTCTTGTACTTCTAATGACTTCCACCTACCTCTAATAACTGCAAGATTGAAAAGATCAGGAGATTACTGCAAAACATTTTGGAAGTCCATCTCCGCCTGTATGCAGCTCTGCCACTGCTGACCTGAGGACCTAAAACTCAGTTCCCGTAACCTAAACTCAGTAGCACAAGAGTATTCTTTGCAAGGGTACTGTCCTCCCACTACCCCCATGCTTATTCACCTTTCTCACTACCTAGTGGCCTAATGTAATTTCTTAGTCCAGAAAGATGCTCACCAAAGATGTGGAAGGAACCACATAGAAGAAGAGAAGCAGCTGAGGGCTATTTCAAATTGATGTAAGCAAGTAGCTTTTGTAGAAGTGCACCAAGAGAAAAAAGATCCTGGAGTAAGTTTTATGCATCAGACACTTACCAGAAGAGAGGAAAGCCCACTGAAACACTAAGTTTCCTTGTGACTAACAGAGGCTTAGTGCTCTTGGAAGACCAGCAGCTTGACTAAGAGGTGCATCTGCTAGTAAATGCTCCTGCCTGCCTGGAGAAGCCCCACGAGTGTCTGGATGGGGCTGAGGTTGGGACTACTGGAGCTGATTGGCCTATCTGTGGAAAACTGAAGTGCTGGTGGTTTATTGTGGGGTTTTTTTTCTCTCTGCTGGCAAATGTTATATTTAAACATCTTTAAATTCCTGCTGACAGTCAGCCTGGTGCAACATGGACAGATTCTGTGTCAAGTTCCATCAGTGCAGTGCAATGAACCTGGCCTATTTTGGAAGTTTTCTTTTCATCATTTTTTCATTTTGCAGCCTCCAGCCAGATGCTTGCATCTCTGACATCTTCCGACCAACCCTCCACCACCTTCACGTGTATTAGATCTGTGCTTTTTGATGTGCTATCTATTTCCTGTAAATGTTCCAGTACGTTTGCTCCTTATAATGACTTGCTTTTCTCCTTTGAACAACTTCTTCCTCACGTTGATTTCCTGGAGTACTTATCATTTATTGATAGATAGTTAATTATCACCAGGCAATAGATCTTGCTCAACTCCCTGAAAGCAGCAGCTGACATTTCGTGTGCCTCACTACCAATGATCTTTCACAGTCACTGATATTCTTTGCAGCAGATAATACATGAACCTATGTTTAATCACAGGGAATGAGTCAAGGATTCTTCCTTGTCTTTGGTTAAATCTCTGCCTATCTGCAAAAAGTCCTGATCAGTTTCCAGGCTTGTCTCTGTTTATCGAGTGATTGATTGTGGGTACCAGCTCTCCTTTACTGACAAAACATTTTACCCTACTATCACATTATTGGTCAGGGTTTAGTTTTGCTGTGTGGTTACAACTACTCATCAAAATTATCTATTACCCCACTTGGAGGCACAAACATCAAATCCTCCTGCTCTTCTCCTCTAATGTCCTCACTTTTCATATGTTTCACTTCTGTCTCTTCTCCATGGGGAAGTCCGTGCCCGGTGTCGGCCTCAGACTCTGCACTCAGCCCAAGCAAAATGTGCTGTAGCAATTGGAGGCTGTGGAGGCAGTGGGCAATCTCAGGGCCGTTTTAAGATCACCGATGCAATCCTGTGGTCATGGGGCATTTTTGCTGCCTCTGTTCCCTGCCTGCAAACCCAGGCCACCCCCTCCACACCTACATGGTGTTTTCTAGCAGATCCGCACTTACCCAGATTTCCCCACTGCCTGGGGGTTGCCCTGACCCTCACCATGATGCAGAGCCCTCTGACACATCAGTGAGAGAGAGCTGGCTCTCCTCAGCCTGGCCCTGTCATGTGCACAAAAGCACAGGTAAATTGGAGCCACCCCACACAGAGCCACGGTCAGTGAGGGTGCAGAGTTTGCTTCTTAGTTGAGTCAAACGCACACAGACAACCATACAACTTCCCAGCTTGCCCCCTGCACCCATGGCACACACAAGTCATACAGCATGAAGTTATCTGTGCTGCTCTTAAGACTTACCTGGATCAATTGTCTGTCTTTCCTTCAGCAGAGGACCTTGCTCTGCTATCAAATGCAGGGTAAGATATCTAAATGATAGAGTCCAAAATGGTAGAATTTGAACACCTTCCAACTCTGGACACAAGCTGCTGTCAAAATGTATTTTACAGTTAAAGATGGTCACCGTCAATTTATGGATCCTATTGTGAGCATGAGAAACGGGATGGGACTGTTGACATTGATGTCTGCTTTTCTGTAAAGCAGTATCCAAGTTTGGCTGCCGTTCCCAGTCGCTGCATGTGATGGAAGAGCCTATCAAACCAAATCTGAGGTCATCAGGAGAAATGCCATTGCTCTGATATCAGCTCAGGCACTGTAGTTTTAAAACACAGTGAAAGTTCCCTGAGTGAATCAACTGATAACAGATAGAACATTACTCATAGTTTTACTCTTGGCAATTGAACTGGTGTTTCGTACGCTGTATATTTGATTCACTCCTCTTTGCTGGTGTCCTGACTAAATTCAGAGCACAGGACATTCTTTTCGATAAGAATTTGTCCTATGACTTTGCAGCACTGTTTCCTTCCAATGTAAGATTGATCTTACCAGGGGAAGTACACGTACTGCTTCGGATTGATGACCCTAGGGATATTGCACTGAGAAGGCAGTAGTGGATGTACAAAACTTCTGGCTGTTAATGAATGGGAAAAGCTTGGTTCAGCCTAAGAAGGTGTTGTTTAGACTTACTGATGTAGATTTTGATTTCTTTCTTTATTATTGATACAGCCCAGCTACTCACTTGGTATTAAAGATCTGTCACTTGGACTCTCCACAGCTCAGCATTTTATATATGCATTTGTACTTGCAGCAGCTAGGTGTGAAACACTACCATAAGAGACTAGTCCTATATTTTGCTCTTACTACAGGTGGATGTGACTATCAAGTCACATATCAAGTTTTTATCCCTCAACACATGGCCTCAGCCTGTGCTCATTGAACTTGGAGGAAGATTCCATCAAAAGGCTTTGCTTAGAATAATAGCACCAGGGCTGGCCTCTAACTTATGAAAGTTCCATCCAGCTACACCAACGTACCTCTCGGGGATTTTAGGATGTCCTTCACTTCTCTGTTGCCAGTTCTTCCCCCTCTCTCAATTAAAGTGTTCATTATGTATGTCACACCTTAGGTTTCAGGCACTAGAGGGCGTTAAGAAGATTGATTCAAGCTTTTGCTCTCGCTTTCATCTTTAACCCAGCCCTCTCCTTTGATCTGTATGTCCACATGGAGTCTGGGTCTTTCTGTCTCTGTCCATCTTTATACCTAACCTGCTCCCTTGTCTCACTCTGCCAAGGCTTTTGTCCAACATTCACAGCCTCTCACCTTGATTATCAGAGCCAGCTTCTCCTCTGACTTCCACAGCAACAACCCAGACTCCCTGAGGTTCATGTAACATGCTATTAAGATTGTCCTAAGACTTGCTCCTGTCACGATATTGTCCCTGCTTTGATTTCCACTCTGCAGACACAATCATTGAGGAGGAGCCTTTAAAGACTGCCAAACTTCTTTCTGCCATGTTTGACTGTGCTAGGCCACAGCTGCCCTGCGCCACATTGCACTGCCACCTTCAGCATCTCCCTCATCTGTGCCCAGCATCGGTATCTTAACATTTTATCTCCTGCTTTCCTACCATTCTCAGTCAGTACCTACCATTGCCACCTCACGTGGTAGCAACCACATCCTTCTTCAAGACATATATACTTTAATGGCCAGTGAAAAACATTACTGATCTACCAGAAAGGTGCTTTGAAGGGATCTCAAGCTGCAGACTCGGCGAATTGACCTCCCCTCGCCAGCCAGAGCCATACTCTGGGTTCTTCCGCAGCCAGTGGGGATGAAGAATGTTGGTTTCTTGTTGAAAAAGTCTCTTTTAGGCACTTGTCAGAGAACGGTGGGATGAATTCTCACCCATAGCATTGCCTGTTGATTTTGATGGTTACAACTAACTGAAGATGAATACTTAGCTTTTAGAAGCCTGAAACCTCAGCTCATCTTCAACTCACTTCCTTGCCGATGTGCTCTACACACCCATATTGTATTTTGGAGGCCCTCCCTGGATGAGCACCACCACTCATCTTTGTTTTCATGCCTGCTGGTATCAGGCCTGTCAGCAGGAGAAGAGCCGCAGGCTGCTTCCCCCTGCCTGTACACTTGTGAACAGAGAATAAGGTCCTGGACCAGCTCCCCTCTGTGAGCCTAGTGAAAGCAGGACCCTTGGCACCTGGCAATTAGCACTGGGTGAACAGCCAAGGTAATTTTACCCTTTGCTCAAAAACCAGTGCCTTAAATACCACACCAGTTGGGGGAAATTAGCATCTGCAGGACAGCAGAGGAAACAGTGCTCTCCTTTCCCACTTGCACGAGGATAATGGCAGCAGTGCGGGGAGCGAAGGAGGAACTGTGACTTTCTGACAAACAGCTCTTCCTCCGGGTCACTTCGCCTGGCCCAGAATAGCTAAATGGAGCAGAGTGCACAACGGCTGGATAACCTACAGGGTGCATACATTTGACTCCACATGACTGTATCTTGTCAATGGTGAATTTAAAGTAAGCACAATCTACTGGTTTTCCGGTAAGATTGAAAGGTGCTGACCTCATTGGTCAAGGAGGGGAAGCAAAATTAGTTCATATCTTAGTTCCAGATGAAGGGATAAAAATTACTTGAGAGAGGCTTTTCATGAATTCCACTACAGCATTTTATACAGAGTATGCTTTTTTTTTTCTTTTTCTTTTTTTTTCCCCACAAACCAAAGGATAATTCTCTAGTCAGAGAAAGAAAAGTCTTGGGAAAAAAAAAGATCACTCATGAAAAAAAGTTCTGAGGCTTTAGAAGAAAATAACTTCATGTCCTGTCCTTCAGTGAGCAATACAGAGACCACAAAGTTACTAGAGAGGATTTCTTCTGTCATGCTTTTCATTCAGTCAGAGCACATGTAGTATCACTTGTGATCAAAAGATTTCTGGGCAGACCCAAACTCTTCGGTTTGACAGGAATTTTTGATGGACAACAAATAATAGGGGTTTATAATAAAATAAATATATATGCAGAGACATATACAAACCAAATCTATAAAAATGTACACACATCTATCTCTGAAATCCAGACTAAATCCCATCTGAAGGTTTGTAATTTATTTTACAGAGGAAATGAATCACAGAAAGTAAGCTCATGCATAGAATATGATATTTGCAAAGAACTTGAAAGCTGCAATCCTTATCTAGCTAAACAGTTAAAGATGTGCTTAAATGCCACATGGAATGGGGACCTCTGTAAGGATCAGCACAGACATGGAAGTTTTTTGCCCACTTTTAAAATTTTAGACAGAGTTTTCTCATGACAAAGTTTTCAAGTTTTAAAGAAAAGCCTTTGTTGTCATTCAGCACCATGTGTAGATGATGCACAAGTTTGCTGCGTGGCTTTTATACAGTAACCTTTATGGGAGAACAGGGCATTTGTCCTCCAGGCCATTGTACCAGTACTGTGGGCTGGTGGGTTTTTTTTCCTTTTAATCATTGAAATATAAAGAAAGTCTTTACTTAAAAAAATAAGGTAGTGAAAATTGGAAGTGTTTCACAGTATACTGACCTAACAGCTTCCCCTCTCTGCTAAAAGATCACATTTTCTGTGTTTCTTCACCCACTCAGAGTCCTTCCAGGTATTCCTCACATACACTCCTTCACCCTTGGACTGTCACCTACCGAAAAATTATATATTGTCTTCCTAAAAATTGGCAAATGTATATAAACAAAATAACAATGAATGGATGCCTTTAAAATCCGGCTCAAATTTTCCACCTACCTTGACATAAAGCATCTGTCAGTCTTAAGCATTTCTCATTTCCACAAATAATTTTAACGTTGAACTCGAGACAGTAAAACTCTCACTGGATTTCAGAGATTCCTGTTCTTCTCACCTGCAGATGTGACTGAGTCCTTGTTAACCAGATCCATCACTAGTGAGTTTGTCGATCTGTGGGATTCTGTTTCAGCAGTTTTGGAACAGTTTGACTTGCTAGGCCCTCCTTGCCCACCCCCACTTCTCTATTTCTTTCATGGATATCACACTCACCACCTTTTTCACTGTCCAAATCACTTGTGTGGGTGCCTCTAGGAACATGGTATTCTGAGTAATTTTTAAGCTAAATTCAGTTCTCTTGGCTAGACAATGCTTTTCAACAGTGCGCACCATTCCCGATAATGTGAAACTGAGGCTTAAGAAGTGGGGAAAAGTTCACTAAGGATATGTCCATGTTAGGTTTTGAAGTTTGGGAAAAACGTTTGCTTTTAGGCTGTTCCTCACTTCATACGATTGTGCCACACTGAGATGGGCACCATGCACATTTTTACCTCATAACCACCATCCTGAAGAATTGCCATCACACCCATTGAAAGATGAGAGACATACGCATGATCTGACAAACCATCAACATGACTGATAAGCTGATCTTGCCTGCCCATTTTTTCACTCTGTTTTTATCACACTTTCTGCTAGAGAAAAAGAGCTGTTTCAATAATAAATCAGAACAAATAAAACTCTTCAGCCATGAAAACCAGACTGGACCCTTGTGCTAAAATTTACTAGGGATGATTTAGGTATAACAAAATTCAGTCTTGTACTGACGCAGAAGGCATGGATAAGACAATCCAGGATAGATCCCTTCAAACAAACCAAGACCAAGATTTATGCATCAAGTTTTGAGGGCTTCTGTCTTGAGATATTAAAGGATGATCCCCTCTACAGTTTAGAAATTACTTCTTTATGTGACAGCAAGAGCTGTCCCTGAAATTTCAATCTTCATTCCAAAAATTGCCCTTTCCAAATGTATACAGCACACTGGAGAAAGTTATGAATTTATTTGAAATCCAAGTTACAGATGGAAAAACAAGATCCTGTCTGCTCACAGCTATTAAAGAGAACATGATATACTTTTTCAGATGTAGACCGTTATCCTCGATGTCCTGGCTAAATAAGTAATTACATTCTGTCCACCTGTCTTCCCTGTAGGGCTTCGAATTAAAACAATACTTAATTTCCTCCAAGTTGTTAGGCAGTATGCCTGAGTTCCAGCCAGGAGACTTTACATTTCTGCAGTAGATGAACTAATTACCATTATCCCCAGCACCTGCATAATCTGAAGTAAAAATATCTCTGCTTCTCCTGTGTCTGCACCTTCTGGAGTCCCAAAAGGAAACAATATTTCTTAACTCAAAGTCTTTCAAGTCCTATCACACTGAAATTCTTCTCTTTCACTTTTCCTTCACTCCTAATTTTCAGGCAGAGCTTTCTGACTATTTTATTATTTATTTGAAGAAGAAAAACATTGTTTAATGCCTGAGGGCTACCAGAATGGCTTTCTCTATAATACCTTAATTGCATCCACCATACAGCAGCTGTGCCAATGGGCTGCAACCATCCTTGTACCCTCCCTGGGGCAATCTGTGAGGAGCGAGGTGGAGAAGGTACCTGTGGATGCCGATTTCACAGCAAGCCTGTGACCTTCTTCAGCAACACAAACATGGGGTGAAGGTTGGTGTTAGCTCAGTGCAGCTGTGGACCCATGTTCTTGTTTTAAAAGTGCTAATTGCTCACAAAACTCAGCCATGATCAGATGTCATTGTTTTGCTCCAGGATCACATGGAGAGGGTCAGGAGAATGTTTTGGTCATTAGAAGTGTGCCTTCTCCCTTACAGAAATTAATGTCCTTCATATCACAGTAGGATTAGTTACCCTTTTTTCTGGTCTCTGCATGTACACTCTCAGAAACAGCCTTACGTTTATGTTATCCATGCCTAATTGCATAATTGCATAATTCCCCTCCTCTTAAATGAGGATCCAATTACAACTTTCCATGTATGCCAACTGCTCTTACCCCTTGGCAAGTTTGGCGGTTTCCCTTTGAGAATCAGCAATCAATGGTATACAGTGGCCAGCCAAAATTATTGAAACGACAGTATTTATTATTCATACAGCAGCAGGAACACAACACTAAAGAAAAAATAGTTCAAAGTAGTAGCAGTTTACATGCAAGCCTAACTCAGCCAAAGCCCAGACATCAGTGATGGCAACCAAGAATGTCCCACATGTGGGAGAGACCCACGTTGGAGCAGTTTGTGATGGACTGTAGCCCATGGGAAGGACTCATGTTGGAGAAGTTCATGGAGGACTGCCTCTTGAGGGAGGGGCCCCACACTGGTGCCGTGGAAGAGTGTGAGGAGTCCTCCCTCTGAGGAGAAAGGAGCAGCCGAAACAACGTGTGATCAACTAATCGTAACCCCCATCGCTGTTCCCCTGTGCCGCTGAGGGGGGGAAGANCCATGTCCTTCAGTACTGAGTCTAACCTTTCCTTAAACACCCGCAGGGACGGTGGTAGAAATAGGGAGTGAAGTTAAGCCCAGGAAGAAGGAAGGGATGGGGGGAGGTTTTTTTAAATTTGGATTTATTACTTATTGCTCTAACCTGTTTTTTCTTGGTAATAAAATAGATTAATTTCTCTCCAAGTTTAGTCTGTTTTGGGGGGGATGGTAATGGTTGAACAATCTCTTCTTGTCCTTATCTCAACCCATGAGCCTTTCGTTATACTTCTTCTCCCCTGTCTATTTAAGGAGGGGAGTGATAGAGTGGTTCTGGTGGGCACCTGGACTTCAGCCTTACCACACCACCTTAACCAGCTACTTCAAGGTGTCTCTGACTCTTGTCACCAAGATGCAGAGGGATTAAAGTGCCCAAGCGTCCAAGTAACTCTTGAACATAGGACTCAGACATACCTGAATCACCAAGAAATATTCCACCCCACTGCAAGACAGGCTAATGGTCTATGTCTTTAATGAAGGCACAGAGTATGTGCGCACATATACACCCTCCCTCTACTTATTCTGCCTGATCAAAGCCATCATAAGGTTTAAATAACTTTGTCCTCTTTTCATTAGTGATTTCATAGTTGATTGAGTAGTTCCAGGCTGAAGTTTTGTCTTTCAAAACAGGCTAACCTGCAGAGCTCTGATTGAGTTGTCCTTGCTTCTTCCATATTAATAGAAAATAAATAGATTTTTGTCCCCATAAATAATGCAGTTTTGTCCCAGAAGACACTGCTTTGGCTGTGTGGACAAAAACTTCCCTGTGCAATTTTGAGACTGTTAGCAACCCCCGAGTGTGGCACTGCACTGAGCTGTCTTTCTGTCAGTCATTTTTCTACCATCCTAGTGCCTCAATGTTAGCACATTTTTTTTCCCCTGCTATTGCAAATTGTTGAACCTTAAAAAAATTAATTGCATATACACTAGTGATCACTTCCATGGATGGGGCCTAAGGCAAAACACACAGATGAAATACTGTGCATCTTCTTCTGACATTTTCTGGCAAATGCTATCCATGAAATTACAAATAAAATCACCAGGACCAGCTGCTCATTTTATCTGTGCCCTTCCAATCAGACCAGCTATTAAAGTCTCCTTGCTTACTCAAAAGTTTTCTAAGTTCAAACAGCATCTCTGCAGAGCAGAGTTATTCAAATAATTTATTCCATGACTGCTATATGTAATATATATTCTGTACCTCTCTGTGTATGTGTACACACACTGAGGTATATAATGTACATGTATATTATATAGTATAATTATTATATACACCATCGAATATACAATAAATTTCCATTTATAATTATTATATACAGGCACACAATATGTATTGTATACAAGTAAGTAATATATATAGTGTATATATTTTATACCTGTATATGAGCTATATATGGGTAACTTGTGTATTCTTTTTGCTGCTCAACCACCACTTCACCGAGTTTTGTTTTTCATGCACCCACCCTTAGAAGATGATGTAGAAACACCTGAAAATGCAGTAGAGACTCAAGAGATGCCTCTGTGTGCTGCAGAGATCCTCTCAGCTCTCAAATTGAGATGTAGGTTGGGTGCAGGTCTGGATGCAAGAAGCACCTCTGTTGCCATTGGAAAAGAAAGTAAAGAACCGTGGGCATCAGGATTCAGAGAATACAAGCAGAAGAACCTTTAACTCCATTAGACTTTAGTGTCTGAAACTTCTGCCCATTCATAATGAACTAGTTCTCCTGAAGAATAATCGAAACTGCTGGTGGGGAAACCTAGACCTGATATCTGACATGTCGGCATTGAACAAGAATTGACGTTTAGTGATGTAAAGTATCTCAGATAGACCAATAGAGAGTAGGGGAAAAAATCGTAACCTAGACACCCAACCCTGCCAGGAGCTAACCTAATAACGCAAAATACAAGATTTAATTCATCACCTTGCATAATATTGGACCCTTAATGCATAATAAGGGATCTAAGTGTTTCAGATATTATTTTTTTCCCAAAACCATATATTATTCATCAATATTGCTGGTATGAAGGTTCATTGGAAGAAATGGATTCCGTGTGAAGAAAAAATGTCATATTCTTTCTGTAGCAGTGAGCTGCATTCATATCTCACTGCATCACACCAAAATAATTTTCACAGAAAACCTGAGAGTAAAGGTCTTTATGAAATGTTTATTGAGAAAGAACATAGCCTACCTGTAATGAGTAGGCTGGTTTAAAGCATTTTGAAAAAAAGTATGAAAAGTTAAACTTATATGCCACATCTGAGCCATTCCTGTGTTATTCCAGTTGACATAATTTACAAAACAAGTATTTGCAATGGATGACTACAGCATGATATTAACTTGTGTGAATGCATTATAATAGTCAAGTATTTAATCACTTTCCAATTCTTGTAAAACAAAGAACATTTTTCAGCATTGTCTGAACTGTGCCCACGGTAGTCAACGGGTGTTCAACTCCTTTACGTGAGAGGATTGAGTTCACCACCCTAGGTAATGAAGACCTACTGTATTTTAGACTATAACTCAGCAGGTGATTGAATATTATCTGCTTCACAGAAAAATACAAGTAAAATGAGCTCTTCAGTTGTAAATAATTTTGTCATAAAAGAGAAAGCTAATGTATTTTTTAGGTAACAGTCTCAGCTCTGCTGCATGGTGCACTGATTGTCTCTAGCCATTTCTGGATTTCATATCATCAGCCACCCCAAAAAAAAGGGAAAGTTAGGAGGGTTTTTGTGAAAAGTCTCTCTACTAAACTGAGCATGGAAATTCACATGAAGAGTTTGGTGCAGAACATGGCCTGACAGCGTTTTCTTCTCCCCAGTACCACAGAAAGAAAGGGAGTACTGGAATAATCTTCTCTGCCATGTAGAAATAGCTCTTCCTTCTTTCTCCCACCTACCAAAGTTAATCTGTATGGTTTGACAGCTCTGCAAACGCTCTCACAAGTTTTAGCAGACTTTGGTTTATATTTACAATGCAAAATTAAGGTTTTAGATTATGTTTTGGTTTTAGAATATTCATAATATATAAAAAAATACTGGACATCCAAGTAATCATTTAATCGCTTTATCCAGAGCTGTTCAGATCAATCATTAAAACACCATGAGGTTCTGACAGATGCCACCATGACAGATTTCTTTCCTCCCATGCTGTTTTCATTGCCATAGGTTTTCTGATTTGGGTTATAATTGCATTTGGGCTTTCAATGGCATATAGTCAAACTACCTCATTTTGAATGTTAATTTCCTGAAAATAGTTGAAAACCAATCCGTATTTTTAATCTGTGTCAGGTGCTTGGCTACGACAGCCTGCTTTTGTTGTTGTTGTTGCCACTGACATACCATACATGATCCAGGAAAATGTCTGATTCACATGGCTATCTGCCCAACACTGACCTTGTTAAGTAACTGGTATCATCTAGTCCGATTTTGAATGGTTGTGATCATTTACTTGTAATATCGCTTATCACTGCCACCACCATTTCATAAGGCAGCTCTTCGGCATTTTCAGCTTCTCCTTGTTAGCACTTGGTCTGTAGACAGCACACCCCATGGTGTATCGCATCCTGATGAGGCTTCCCCAAAACCTTTCATAAAGCCAATCAAATAGCACATGGGCCATCTCTGCACTGCCATGTGCCTCAAGCACCACCACAACACAACTTGTGCTTGAAGTGTCGTAGCAGTGGCAACATACACCACATAAGGAGACAGCATTTTGAAGACTGGGATGAAACAGAATAAGTCTGCATAGAAAATGCTGTGTGTATGTCTATGCAGCATACAGCCACCCCAGGCAGAGGTGGTCATTCTGGTTTAGAAAGCAGAATTAACTTGCCATATTATATCGACAACTTTTCTGCAGTGAGCTTGAGACTCTGTACTGTTGAATAGTAAAGATGTGCCCCATAGGGTCCAATGTATCTTCATAGAATCAAAAGTTTGGGTTGGAAGGGACCTCAAAGATCACCTAGTTCCAATCCCCCTGACATCGGCAGGGACACCCTCCACTAGACCAGGGTGCCCAAAGCCCCATCCAGCCTGATCTTGAACACTTCCAGGGATGGGGCCTCCACAACTTCTCTGGGCAAACTGTTCCAGTGCCTCATCACCCTCACAGTAAAGAATTTCTTCCTAGCATCTAATCTAAATCTCCCCTGTTTTAGCTTAAACCCATTACCCCTTGTCCT
>VWZZ01008412.1:72401-106622 GCA_013399095.1 Psophia crepitans | reverse complement strand
ACCAGTCGCCAGCTGGATTTCACTCCATTCACCACCACTCTCTGGGCCCGGCCATCCAGCCAATTATGAACCCAGCGAAGAATGTACCTGTCCAGGCCATGGGCCACCAGCTTCTCTAGGAGAATGCTGTGGGAGACCGTGTCAAAGGCTTTCCTGAAGTCTAGGTAGACTACATCAACAGCCTTTCCCTCATCCACCAGGCGGGTCACCTGGTCATAGAAAGAGATGAGGTTAGTCAGGCAGGACTTGCCTTGCACAAACCCATGCTGGCTGGGCCTGATCCCCCGGTTGTCACGGACATGGCACGTGATTGCCCCCAAGATGACTTGCTCCATCACCTTCCCTGGCCCCGAGGTCAGGCTGACAGACCTGTAGTTCCCCGGATCCTCCTTACGACCCTTCTTATGGATGGGCGTCACATTGGCAAGCCTCCAGTCATCTGGGACCTCTCCCGTTGACCATGACCGCTAATAGATGAACCCTGATAGAAGAAGGTTTCCAGTCATGAGAAGAGTGAAGTTTGGGAAAAGCCTTTGAAAGGAAAAGCAGGAACAACATTTAAGGTCAATCTCCACAGTTAAGGTAGAGACTGATTGGGTTATGCGGTGCATGTCGTGGTAGCCAGTAGTCACAGCAGACACTGTTTTGGTGCCTACACACAAGACCTTTCAGAAACTCTTGTGTTGTCACAAAATAGATGAATCCACAAATCTGGCTACAACCAAAAGATTGCGGTTGAGCAGAGTAGAAGCTTCCATCAAAAAAATGTAGTCAGGAAAACATCTGCTTCTGTGAGACAAATTCTTTGATGGTATGTCATATTGGAGATATGAGGGGGAGTTTCAACATGTCTGAGGGGAACCCAGAACCTGGCAGCGTTTCCAAAATGAGATGCAATCTTAGCAGCAGAAGTATCTGTTCTGCCACTGAATCTCTGATGGTTCTCTGATGGTGAATAAAGCTTGTGGCAAAACAACATAAATGCTAGATGGGTCAGCGGTGTAGGTGTTGCTTTTGTTTATTAGAACGTGAAATGAGTTGAATAATTTTTTGACTGTTATGATTATTTGTGTGCGTGGGTGTAAACATGCAGTTGCTTGAACTTTCTGGCTAGGCTGTTATTGCTCAAGCCCAGCCACAGATTTAGCAAACTAAGCACACAAGGTCAATGGAGCAGTAAGTAGGCAGGTAAAGTGGGGGGGTCAACATCTGTCGACAGTTACATTACAAGTAAGAAAGCACAACACACCGTGTCGAGACTTGCCTGAGCTGCAGCCAGAGTGAAACTGCAGGCAGGAAGCCTGCAAGGACAGACCTGCCACCTGGCTGGGAGGGCAAGCAGTCCCAGGGGTAACCATCACCAAATGCACACGGAATTGGTTGCACAGGTCTGGGCTGTTAAGAAGGCAACAACAAACTATTAAGTTGCTGACAGGTGGGCTGCTGCCTGGACCTTCTGGAAACTGAAAGGTTCACACTTGAACTTGTAATTAAGGGTAACAGTGACTGATCCCCAAATTGTCTGACCTACTCAATAAGAAACAACCATTCTTACTTATATCCAGCACTGTATTTAGGGGTGATCCTCGTTGTCCTCCAAATGCAATCCTCCCCCTGAGGAGACCAGATACACTGGTTGCAGAAGAATGAATCAGGGACTGCAGTTTGGCTGTGTTGATTTCACTTCTGCAAGTATATTCTTGTGGCTTCCTCAAGCAAACAGTGGTAGGAAGGCATCATTTCAAGTCTTTCCAAGTGAAACCATCATTTTCCTTTCTTATTGTAATTTAGCATTTTTGTTATGTAGTTGATGCATTGTAGTTGCATGTTTTTAATCATTCACCCTATCTCCTCCATACATCCAGGCAGCTTTTTTCCTCCCTGATTCTAGCAGCTCTCTTGGGCTACGTACTCATTCAGAAAGAATTTGGAATAGGTTCTCAAACCATTTGACAGAGCAATGTTATCACTCAGGAAACACTTCAGAAACAATTTTTTGAAGGCTGCTTCTCAAGATGAAAAGCCAGGGAGTGAGCTATTTATCTGTGTGACTCCTTCAGTCATTTTGGTACCTTCTCATTCTAACACAATTTGAGTGAGATGATGGGAGATCAGTAAAGGCTGCCAGCTACACTCGAAGAGTTAAAAAATAATTCCAGTAATAAGCTGTATCATAGGTATATCCAAGTCTGATCACAATATAGGGGCAAGGGAAGCTATTAATAGAGAGATCAGTCAAAACACTAGAATGGCGGTAAAACTTCATTTCTCTGGCCATGTTTACACTATCTCTTGGTGGTGGTCATCTGTGAGATGCGCAGAGTCTGGGGGAGAGGGAATGGGGGACCGGAGCAGCTGTGTTTGCAGCTGCTCTGAAGGCACGGCTGTCTGTCTCCATCCTTCCTATGCCTGTGCTGTCCTGCCCTATTTGGGGAAAAGTACCTGGGATGTGCTTTGCCATGGATAGACTTCTGGGGTAGGTTTTACTGGGAAATGTCATGCTATATAGCAGCAGGTGGATACTTGTGTGCCTCAGGAAAAGCTCTGGCTGTGTGAGCCTTAGGGGGGGCTTTCTGCTGAAGGACCAGATCGTGCCGTAGGATCAGTGACTCCTGATGAGCCCTGGAGCTGAGAGGAAAGTGAATAGATTCCTCAGCGTCTTTAGGGGCTTGAGGCAATCCCCGCCAGCTGAATGCTACACAGGCAGCAAAGGCACCACTTAGGGAGCCTTCTCCACTAGGGAGAAGGGGATCTCCTTCTGATGGGCAGGCGAGTTACCAAGCTGTGGCTGAGCACCCGCAGCACTGTCTGGGTGGTTTCTGATCCCTGATTTGTAACCACTGGTGCCTCACGGTGCCCTGTCAGCCCTGCGAGGGCTGCTCAGGGCTCTGCCCTACCATCATCTTTCCCTCTTCCTCTGCCTCAGCTAGCTACAACAGTGGGCACCGTGTGGATTTTGGGATCAAGGGGCCAGCTTACCGGCCTCCTTAGGATATGTGATTAAAGTGTGCAGAAAACCATCCCCTTGCTACAGCACGCCCTGGGTCAGTCCCAATTACTGCTGCTGGCAAGGCCTCCCCCTCGGCCCAGGTCCCTCTCCTGTATGCACCCATCCAAAGACTAAGGCTGCTGGTTTTTTTTCATCTTCTCTTTGCTCGCAGCTTGGGTTCTCCTTCCATTAAAGAGTGGGTAAGGATGCATGAAAAATTAAAATGTGTTATTACTTATTCCCCTTTTGAACCATTTCCTTCCCTGAGGGTTATCTGCTTCTTAACTCTACCTGGTGACAGGGGCGCATTGTGCATTGCTTTCATTAATCTCCATCCTACACAAACCTCGCTGCTCGGGGAGGTTATCAAAATTAAAATATCAGGCTTTTGTCTGGAAACGTTTCCTTACCCATTATCACACCAAGGATTATGAGAATTGAAAGAAAGGGGAAGATCGGTGAGGGGTGGGAGAGGGAGGGACAAGAATTTTTGCACAGGAAGGGGGAAAGAATTTTTTTTTAATTGGAAAATGTGGTGATAAAATCACAAAATTAATGAAGTGAGAGAGCTCAAGGTCAGTGCAGTACCTGAAGCTACTTTAAGCACATTTTGTAGCTTGATTCCTTATGAAAACAAGCCAGTCTGTGCAAGTCCGTGTTGCGGTTTAGCCCCAGCTGGCAACTAAGCACCCCACGGCCGCTCGCTCAGTTCTCCCCCCAGGTGGGGTGGGAGAGAAGATCAGAAGAGGGTAACACTCATGGGCTGGGATAAGGGCAGTTTAACAGGACAGCAAAGGAATAGAGAAATGGCAACACCGCCCCTAAAAAAAGTATATACAAAACGGGTGATACACTCACCACCCAGAGCCCGATGCCCAGCCCATCAAGAAGCAGCAACACTCTCCCACCACCACTATGTACTGAGCATGACATCATATGATATGGAGTATCCCCTTGTTTGGGACAGCTGTCCTGGCTGTGTCCTCTCCCAGCTTCTTGTGAAAATTAACTATCCCAGCTGAACACCAGGACAGTCTGTTTGCTTTGCCACCTCTCCACGATTTTTAAATCAGTGGGCAGATTTCAGTCACGTCTGAGAGAAGGGTGGAGGTTTCCTAAACAAATTAATTTCTCCCCTTTTCATTAAATAGTCACCGGCAGAGATACGGGACCAGGCTCAAGCAATCACATTGTTTCTCAATCCACTTCCAATGCTCTCAGCTCTAACTTTTAAATCATGCACAGAACCCTGCATGTTACCACCAAACCCTCTGCGGGAGGAGGGCCGTGAGGAAGAACAGTGCTGGTTTTTAACTAATGGAGTTGGTTATAACTAAAGGAGCGATTAATAGCTGAAGGGGAACTACTGTCTTGTAGTTCCGTTTAAAAAGTTGCTCAAGCAACAAAAACAAATCCGCTGGAAAGTTGGTTTCATTACTTCTGCAGCTCGTAGGGCTCTTCGGCTTTTTTAACATTATAACACGCTGAGCTAACGACAGCCTTGTAAATGGCCTGAAGATTTGAGCTTGGAAATGGGGAGCTCCTGCCCTGTGAACAACTCCAGGAAAATTAAATCTCCTCGTCTGCATTTTTGCTCCGTGTTTTCCCTTGCAGACAGATTGGCACCAAAGGGCAGGCACGTCGGGGTGGGAACCTCGCAGACACCCGGGGCATGGCTGGGCTTGCTGTGCGTGGCTCTGCTCTGCTCCTGGGGACGCTGGAAGCTGGGGAGGTTGCTTTCGGGTCCCCAGACTTCTGCAAGTGCAAAACCAAAGGCACTTGCTTTCCCAAGGGGAAATGATCGGTCCTCCAAACAATGCCTTCACAGGGGCAAGGCCACTGCTTAGGGAAAGAAAGCATGTGCATGGCAGATTATGAATAATTGATTCTGGTGACAGCGATTCACAGATGCGACATCACTGTTGGGTGCATTAGGATGCTGAGCATCCTTTGGGGGATATTAGGAGTTAGATGACCCAGGGAACTCAAAGATATTAATGCATAATTTATTTTATGGGGGAAATAAGAAACTAGAGTAGTCCATAAAATTCTGATCGTATTCCATTCCTTTTGCTGTGTCTCCCTCAAAAGGGTGTTCCAGTGGAGACATTATATTCTTATACAAAAATATCAACTTTCCACAGGGAACATTTTTCTCTGTGAGCAAAATCCAAAGTCATTGTACCTTAAATTAAAAGCTAAGTCTTTCTTAATTATTATAGCTCACTGAAGCAGGAGTACAAAAATAACAGGTAAATCAAAAAATAAACCCAAAAGGCAAAACAGGCCACTGAGCTTCATTCAGTAACTGGAAAACAGCTTGAATCCTGATGCTCAAAGAATCCCTCTGAAGTTCGCTCTTGTAAAATCACACTCTCTCCTAACCCCTACACCAGCAGCATGTCCTGGCAGAGTATCTCTCTCTGTAGAGGGGATTTGGTGGTGATATCACCTGCAGTGCCTGGCTGCTGGATGCTTTCTGAGGCTGAAAACCTCTTTTGATGCCAGCCTTTCTCTCCTCTTTAGTGGATATTCTTTACTTTCCTTTTTTGAGTGAGTTTCTTTTGTTCCTCCTTTTCTCCCTTCTGGTTTTGTTCCTCTCCTTTCTCCCCTAAATTGCACAGCTTTCTAGCAGCTTTCATCCTCTCTTTCTTTTTTCCTACAGATTTTGAGTGAAAATGAAGAATGCATTTCTTAAGGGAGTAGGTTGCATGAAAAGTTTTCATTTTGCAATTGGATTAACTCTTTGATTGTCAGATATCCCTCTATATAGCACTTGGGGCAATAGGAATCGCAAATTCTGTCGACCTTTACGTAGGACCACCTAGTTTGGTAGACACATTTCAAAGTTTTTTCTCAACAGAGTGTTTTCTCAATGATACATCTGTGGAAGTATTGCACTAAGTCTTTAAGTATGGATTATATGTAGTAAGGTTCTTCTGGTATTATATAGGACTTCAATAGCTTTATTGTTAGATGCCACTTGACTGAAGCTTCCTTCTGATAAGAGCCGCTTGGGACTGCCCTTTTGTTTACATTTAGTAAACTGTGTAAGACTATTACTTAAGCCTCCATTCAAAGAAACTTCTGCCAGAACAGAAGCGTCATGTCCAGAAACACTTCAGAAGTGTTGTTCAATGTAGACTTTTGTATCACGTGTAGTACAGGAAACCTCGCTCCTCCAACCTCTGCCCAAAGGAAGGTTATTTGGATGGCAGCTACTTCGGGCAGGGAAAGCCAGTGCTAAGGTTGGCCATGTAACCTAAATTCAACCGTTCCATCCATTACACTGAGGCCATCAAGTCCTTGGTCACTCACAGGGCTGAGGGAATAAGCAGGGTCTGGCAAGGCAACCAGGTTGTCAGAGATTTGCAGCAGAAGCTGCAGAAGCCCGAGGCTGGGGCTGTGCCCAATAGGGCAAGGACAGTCTCACTAAAGCTATTTACACAACTCCGGTGGACTCGTGCATTGGTAGCAGATACGCAATTTTGGAGAAGTATCTGTTCTTATCAGCAGTGCATTAGCTCCGTATACCGAGAAAGAGATGTCTATATTTCTTAGCTCTGAAAGCACATCTATTCAGCTAGTAGGCTGATGAGCCAGTAGGCTCTTCTTATTTCCTGCAGTACAACTCACAAAGACTATGAGCCAACATAACAGAGAAGCACAATCCGTAGGGATATATCTGTGTACACATTATTAAGCATTAAAGGTAGAGTTAGATTAGCAATAACCCAAATAAAATGCATTGTGATTGAATCATTAATTTTAATAATAATAATGAGTACAATAATTCTGATTTCTTTTTCCTTTCACAAACTTCTTAGTATTCAGTGTGAGGATGATCAGAGAACTAGAAAACATGACCTGCAACAAAAGATTGAACTAATTGGTTCTGTGCAATCTCTGGAAGAGAAAATGAAGCAGAGACATGGTAATAGTTTTCAAATACATAAAAGGCTGCTGCAAAGAAGAAGGCAGCCTTCGTTTTTCTGCATCCATGGTAGATAAGATGAAAAACAGGGCTTTATCTGCGGCAATAAAAGATTCTGTCAAGACATCAGGAAGCACATTGACTCGGTTAAGGGCAGTAAAGCTGGGGAACAGTCCACTTGGGGAAGCTCCATCGGTAGGGTACTTAAGAAGAGGTTAGAGAAGCATCCACCAGGCTATCTGGTCTGCTATGGGTGAAATTTTTAAGGTCTCTTCCAGCTCTCTTTTCTATGATTCTATATTTTGCATGTATTTATGAAAGTTATTTATGTGATAGAAAGCCTCCTGGCTAACATTGCACTTCATGATAACTATCATTGGCATCTGGTAGAAAAGGATCAGGCTTTTCAGGAAATGAGTACCAATGTGCAGATCAACAGTGCTGAATGCTTTTTCTTCTTCATACGTGTCAAGCCTTGCTTCAGCTGAAACTCATGGGGTAATACTGTGGGGGACTGACATATAGTACGCCCATTGAGTATAGTGGCCTCACAAACCAGAGCCCGGAATAAGAAAGTGCATTAATAGCAAGCACCTCAGGAGTATGCAGCAATTCAAGTACTTGCTGACAGAGACATTTTATGTACCATGTCTCCTGTTGGTAACATCAGGGATGAAAAATGTAATCATGTTTTATAAAAAACACACTACATGCATCTGTGGAGTTTCCCTGCTACCACAGGATGACCTAGAGGTCCAGGCATAAGCAGCCTCCTGCACTGTGGGGTGAAATAGAAGTCTAGCAGACTTCTGCAAGGTCACACAACAGCTTTTTACAAGGAAGTTGAGAAAAATGTCATGACCAGTTAAAGTACAAGGGGAATTACAAACACTGGAGGCAGCTGGTATGTTCACATCAGGTATTTTAAACTCTCCTAGATATTTATTTCTGCAGCTTTGAGGGACCCCATCTGAAATATTGTGTCCTGTTCTGGGCTCCCCAGCTCAAGAAAGACAGGGATCTCCTGGAAAGAGTCCAGCGGAGGGCGACAAAGATGATAAAAGGCCTGGAGCATCTTCTCTGTGAGGAGAGGCTGGGAGACTTGAGTCTCTTCAGCTTGAAGAAGAGAAGGCTGAGAGGGGATCTGATCAGTATTTATGAATATCTAAACTGTGGGAGGCAACTGGATGAGGCCAAACTCTTCAGTGGTAGATAGTGAGAGAACAAGGGGCAATGGCCAAAACCTGAAACACGGGAAGTTCAACTCAAACAAGAGAAAAAACTTCTTCATGGTGAGGTTGATGGAGCACTGGAACAGGCTGCCCAGAGAGGTTGTGGAGTCTTCTCCTTTGGAGATATTCAAGACCCATGTGGATGCCTACCTGTGCAGCCTAGTGTAGGGCACCTGCTTTGGCAGGGGGGTTGGACTCGATAATCTCTAGAGGTCCCTTCCAACCCCTAATAATCTGTGATTCTGTGATTCTGTGACTCAGTGTTTCTTTGCAGACTCTCTAAGTGACTTGGGTACCTAAATTAGCTCCTAAGTTATATGGTATGAGAACCTTCCTGTGTAATTATCCTGGTATTTGTCTGCAATGCTATGTTTAATATCCCAACTGATGAGCGATAATTTCCTGAATCCAGAAGTGATGATCCTTGAACTTCAGAGGAAGTTGCATCAGTAGTTGGATTTCAGTGATGTGGCTCACAGTCAGTTTCTGGACAAATCAGTGCGGTCTCTTCGAGACGCATGATCTTTGTATCTTGCAGTCCAGTGACAGCTTGCTGGTGGGAGAACTTTGCAAAAAAAATATTAACTAGTTATAAAACCAGACTCTTTCTGTCCAGCCTTGATTCACTTGCATTTTCTATGTCTCATGTGCCTGGATTATGTGATATATGAATGTGATAGACAACGCATTTGAGCTACCTGTTATATAGCATGCACCTGGTTTGTACCAGACAGATATTACTCAACGTCAAGGTTGATTAGGGACCAATTAATGGCCAGCTAACTCACAGGCAGCACGTCTGTAAATACTGGCTTCTCAAAAGAACAGTAATTGAAGAAGGAAGAGGTGCTTGAGTTTCATACAACTCCTACCTAGGAAAAGTGTATGTGGACTTGATAAACTGGGAAATCTGGAAGCGCAGCGAGCCATGATGCAATCATTCATCTCTCTTTTAACATGATGGGTAATGAAATGCCATGGTGGGATAACAGCCCAAGCAGCCTGTTTGGAGCAAACTCATTTGGCAGTGATTCTTCACAGAGTCAACACCCTGTAAGAGCCCAGGCAGAAATCAGTGTGTGAGATGTACATATTATCCTCTTATCTCTTGCTGATTTACAGCACTTCACAGTCATTCTAGCAGAGACACCCACGGATTCAATTTCTTAAACATTTAAGCAGGAAAACTTCCTAGGCTGAAATTTCCACCCCAAGGTTTAACACACTTCATGAGCCTGCATCCACTCCACATGGATGTGAGAGTGAGGTTCCCTCAGACAAAGGTTTTTGGAAGCCATTAAAAGAATCTCAGCTTTTAGCCAGAAAAATAAGCTGGTGTTCAAAGTAGTTAAGCACACACGTCAGATGCATTAGTACATGCTTAAAGTTAACCCCTTTCCTGGCCTTAATTGATGCCTTTTCCTTCATAATCTTTTTTATAGCTACATCAAGACCTGTTCCGCAGTCCTGCAAGGTAAGTGGAAGGCTCCTACTGATTTCAATGGGATCTCAATGGCAGCCTCTCTTTCTTTATCTTTAGCCATGGAAACATTACCTTTAATACCTTTAAATTGTGTGTGTGCCAATCCTTACTTTCATTTTCTACTACCTCTCTGATTGATCTACATGGGGATTTGCTGTCACCTGTGGGTAAATGATGGACCTTGCAATGAAATTATATTCCTTGGTTCTTAACTGTCAAGAAGCTTTATTTCCCCCCCTCATTATTTGAAGGGTTTCCAATTCAGGCAACAAAGTAATTAAGGGCGCTGGATTTAACATTGACTGTAACAGGACTATCCATCCAAATTTGACTTACATTACCTAATTTTGATTTTTCCCTGCAGAGCATTTACAAGGCCAGGCAGGTGTATTATCTCTGCATACCATTCATTATCAACCATGACTGGAACAGGTGGCAACATACTGATATGTGTTTAATGGAACAGACGTTCAAATGCATATTTCAAAACTGGGCAAATTATTTCCTTTGTAGTGCTGTCAAATCATGAGCAGTGACAATTTCAGGAATATGCTACCTCATCCCAAACTGTGTCTCACTTTCATGTCAAGCATCTGCTGACTGGTATTTTCTTTTCCAGATTTTTACAGTCTTCACTGATTCCTGCTGTCCACACTTGGAAAAATGGCATGAGTGGTCTCGGTATTTAACTCACTGGTTTTGACCGACAACATGTGGCCCTGGCTGGACTGAATGACCCCTGTGTGACTGTCACCACAACCTTTCAGTCCACCAGCATTTGAAGGTAGTGGTAGTTGTGCTTCTGCATGCCTGGGGAGACTACCTGGTTTCGGAGGCAGTCCAGATGGTTCAGTCTGTGAATGGGAGTATCACTGTGACATTTCTCCTCACTGGGCACCCACATGTGTCTTCTTCAGAAAGGTGTCATTCTCCTAGCTGCATGCCTCCCTTTTCCCAGGACAAACATGGAAAAGAGATTTGCACAAGAAGTGGGGGCTTATTAACACTGTTGACATTAAGTGTGTTTGATATTGGTGGCCCAGTTTTCAACATAATCAAAGGAAGAAGGTGTGCGCCTCCGATGTGGCATATCAAAGTGATATGTGCAAAGCACTCTTTGGTAGATGATATAAATAGTCCTTCAAGATCTCCATACTTACAGCTTTTTAACTTTCACCCAGTGCTAGTGATGCCCAATTTTCTGATCCTTCAGACCTGGATTCAATTTTCAGTTACTTCAGCAGCAGTAACAAGCTAAAACCCTCAGAGGGTCTCATTGGTTTCAGCAGAATTATTCAAGCCTGTGTAATGCAAAGGTGGAGCTCCTTTCTTAAAACAAGTACAATTAATTTTGGTCCATTTAAATTCTGAGACCTTCATGAGTCTGAGAGTCATAAGGGAAAAGACTCTTCAAAAGAGCCCACTCTCCCAGGGAGGGATGCACAACAGCCTGTACGCCTGATGGAGATCACACTGAAGTCAATGACCACCTGCCTGCCTTAGCGTTGCAGCCAACTGCAAGTGTCTCTGACTGGAAACCACAAATATGGTGGTTTATTTTATTATTCTCATTTTAGAGTCAAAGGATTTTTTTTATTTAACTGAAAATCAAAAATATGTGAAATTATAAATATTATATAAGTCCGTTTTCATAACTGCAATATTCTGAACTGTTTAAATGAGCCAAGGTATTTGTAGTAACTGACCTAATTCTTGAAACCAAGGGATATTTTTAAAAAGAAAATGCAATTAAATGTAGCTAGAAGATGTATATTTAACCAATATCAGATATTTCAGAAATAGAGTTATTTGTAATTCTACATTTTCAGTACTTCTTGATTCCTTTGAACTTTATTGTCAAATACATAGAAAGTTAATTAAGCGATTTCCTTCACAATCGGGTCACAGAGTGAGTTAAAACAATAAAATTTATAAAACAATATCCATATACACAAACTCCTCGCAGCTCTGAAATCTTAATGCCACGGAATATTGGCAATACTTTAAACTATATTTAAGCCTTCTTTTCACTTCTGGCTTTCATTTTGCCTAATCATGCTTCTACCCTACCAGCACAGTCACTAGAGGTACTCAGAAGCTGGCAGGTGTCAAAAGAAAGGTCAAAACACAGTACAAATTGATTTTAGCCCATCTGAAACTGATGGAGGGAATGGGAACACGAGGCATTTTGAGCAATATGGGCAAGTAAAAAAGACTGATCCTCCAGAAGAATCAGGGGCCATTGGGTAAGTTGGGTAGCACCTGGACCGAACAGTCCAAATACATAAAGGAAAAGGCTCTGAATGACAGAGATTTTATTAAATGGTAAGGAAAACAGCCCTTTATTCTGCTTTTATATGCTGGAAATTAGTAAAGATAAAAGAGATTTTTATTCAGCGTGAACACTGAACAACGGTGGGGGTCGGTCTCTTCTCACAGATAACTAGCGACAGGACAAGAGGGAATGGCCTCAAGTTGCACCAGAGGAGGTTTAGGTTGGAGATTAGGATAAATTTCTTCCCGGAAAGGGTGGTCGGGCATTGGAACGGGTTGCCCAGGGAGGTGGTGGAGTCACCGTCCCTGCGGGTGTTTAAAGAAAGGTTGGATCTGGTACTTAAGGACATGGTTTAGTGGGTAATAGGTGGGGGGGGGGGGACACACAGTTGGACTAGATGATCTGGAAGGTCTCTTCCAACCGTAATGACTCTATGATTCTATGTGGGTGCACTACTGTTTCCAGCTAGCTATCTGCCTGAAGGAGCCTAGTTTGGGCAGGCTGAGAGCATTTAGCACCTATTTCCTCTACAGCTGTCACTCATCAAAACTTCTGATCTTTAACTTCATGTCGAAACACAAGTGCACTCAGCTGGTTCAAGACATTTGGCTCATGCTTTGGAGGAGTTTCAAAAATGGTCGTAAACAGACAAAGAATCAAACAAATGCAGTAGAACGCTAATCTAGAAAGAGAAACGCTTGGTCAGACCCCCTTTTTTACATGCTGCACGTCCAACATAATGTCAGCTTCTTCCTTGAATTTCTTTTGGACTCAGGAGAGGTGCAGAGATATCATGGGAATTAAATAGCCAAGAAGGTTTGGAGGCATGTGAAAAAAAACCTTTGTAGAATTGCTTATACCAGCCTCAACATCCATAAGGAAATCGACCAATTAATTAATGCCAATCAACTTTAATCATCTGACTGGTGACATAAGTGATCTTGTTATTCACAGATATGAAGAAGAAAAAGCAAGAGGGTGAGAGTTAATGAGCTACTTAGGTGCAGCCTCTCAATAATCTTTGGAAATTCAGAAGCAATTGGGACAAAAAACTTTAGTTCATTCCTTTCTCTTTACAGTTACTTGGCAATTCTCAGGCCACAATCAGTATTTGGATGATGTCCTCACCTCAAGCTTCAAGCAGATCATAAAGCCTCTCTTTAGAAAACTGCTCTGTATTTTAGACGTTTGTCTTTCTTCTAGCTTTCATGGGCTTCATTCAAGGAAAGTCTCCATTTTGCCTGCCAAAGACTGGACTGACTACCATCAATTACTGGAAATCTATTCAGCAACCAAATTATGTCAGCAAACACCCATACAATAATTCTTTAATCCTGACTCAGTCATTTTATCCTCTAGGAAGGTCACAATTACAAGCAGTTGACTGTAATTTGTGTGCTTGACATTATTTTCTCCATGGCCAATTCATTAGCTAAGATCCTCACCTTTATTTAGTACACTTCAAACAAACTGTGGATTAGTTGGTTCCTGGGAAGCGCAGATCTGACCCTGTGTGCTGAACATGAGGCTCACACAGATGATTTGTTGTGCTGTTGGCTGCCCAAATGTTGCTGGCAGCTTGCTTACTGCAAGTTGTCTCAGTTACTTGATTACAATATACCTGCCAGGTGATAAACTGATTTAAATGGGAATATTGCATGACTCAGCAATACCTGCATGAGTCTCTTCAGGAAAAATATAGTACATAGCACACCACTTCTCACCCTCAAGAAGAAGACCCAACCAGACCCAAAAGACCCAAACAGCCAAAAGACAAAGTCAGCCGTGAAGGACCCAGACAAAAACGGCATAAGATGAAAGCTGATGACCTACCTCAAGCTGGAAATCCCAAGGCAAGGATGTATCATACTGACTGACAGTCTGCCATAAATTTCATTGCCCATATGGCACAGCAAAGAAACTTTGTGCTTGCCCTCCCTTACTTTCAAACACAGATACGCATGAGCTCTCAAACAGTTCTGTAAACTGAGTAGCTTATAAAGTGGGGCAGGACTACAAATCAATCAATCTAACCTGGCTCACGCACAACTGGGAGGAGAGTCTGGACTGTCTGGTCCAGAAGGTCATATAAAACACAGATCTTGGCTCTCCGTGGCAATGTAAATGTCTGTGAAGTATCGTCACTTGGTCTCAAAGGTCCTTAGGTTCACTCAGAAACACTGTCTTCACAGGGGTCACGTTTGATGCAAGGTACAAGCAGGTGTTTTTGGGGAAAGGTAGTGGTACGACACTGAATGGTGGGTTGGCCCTCCCCTCCACTGCCTCGCCCTCACCCAAAGCCTGTGCTGGCCAGCGGGAGCCTCTACAGACACGGCCACTCTTCCCTGGCTTTGCTGCTTCCCTTACAAACAAGGGCCATAAATACTAAGATCATTCAGCTCACACAGATAAAACCTAAATTCAAAGAGCAAAGTCTGTCAGACTGAATAAAACCAGAGGCTGTCTCAGCACCTCAGAGCAGCTGTACCTTTGCCCAATTTACAGTACATTTTGAAATATACTTAAATAACAGTCTTTTTCACTGCAGCCAGTTATAATGGTCATTAGAGTACTCTGCATCAGCTTTCCTTGATGCTCTCATGAGCCTGAATAGCAGCAATTTATTACCCACGGGGCCATGCGGCTTCAATCTCCAGTGGCAGAATGAGATTTCTTTCATTACTGTAGAGACATTTTGGTATGTTCGTTCACCTTCCCCGAAGACAGCAAGACTGCCCCGGTGAGAATTAAGTACACAAATATTCCACGCTGTATGATACACCTACCAAATTTTCCCCTGCTGTTTTGCAGGATTTAGAAACAGACCAAACCATTTTCTGAAACGTGATGGTTTTTGAAAGGGCTGATCTGTACCTTCACTTACACCTCTGTGCCCCCAACAAGCTGCGTAACGTGCAGGGTCCAGCTATGTCTTTCCTAGTCAAACCAAACTGAAAAGGACACTCTGGAAAGCAAACACCTCTTATGTTCTCTGAGCGACACAAGGGTCAGAGCAATTTCTTACCCAAGTGATACACGTCTTTTGACATCATTGGTGACTCAAGCCTCGCTAAAAGCGATGCTAGATGGTTTATGCAGTCTCGTAGACAAGATGAGTGCTGGTATGACATGTTTTTCTGAGGCATCCACTTTTCTTTGAAAACTCTGCCCACCTTTGAACACTTTATTTAGGATGTACTCTGACTGTAGATGAAATGTGAACAAATTTATTTCTCTTTAGTCGGTCTGTTCCACAATCAAAATCCTGTTCCATTTTTTAAGCCTTTCAAGCAAAATAGAGAGAATACAACATGAGGTTCACCAATAGTATTCCCAAAGATTCCCAGAATCTTCCAACAAATCAGTGAATGCCCAAGTGATTTATAAAAAGGGAAAACACTGTTATTAAACCATTGCAGCTCGCTGGAGTTTTATTCTCTAGGACTGAGAGGTGACTGAATAATGAGTCAGTCATAAAGTTTGTGGCCTGTGCTAAAACCAGACAGGGATGAGTTGCTTGTTCTAATGTACTCATTAGGGACAGAGTAAGTACATCCTGGTATGCTTGAATAGAACAATTATTTTCTGCTGCAATTGAAATGAATTATCAAATGCCAAGTGAAAAGCTCTGTTCTGAGTCATCCTTCATCAGGAAAGATTTGTTCACAGCATTATAAAAGTTTGCAAGATCAAACATTTCTATAGAAATGCATTCTTCATACCAGCAATCAACACGCAACTCTCTCACACAGCTGAATGAAGTTTACTTCCACCTTTGCTACCAGCACTTGCAATATACTTTAAAATATCTTTATCAAGACATAAGTACAGTATTGTTGCATTCACTGGTATTTACTTCACCTTTTTTTGAATTTTCCTGAGTGGCAACATTATGTAAAAGCAGTGGACTTTGCAGTGCAGGCACTGGGAACCTCAGCCAGTGCACCTTGAGGAACTCAGAAGGGAACCCCTGGGCACACCACCATTCACAGCCAGCCGCAGACCTGTTTGTGGTAGGTTTGGAAATCCCGACAGACTAAAAACCATCTACTTCTGTTCAAAGGTTAAAGTGACCTTGCCCAGACAAATGGCAATCTCTGCTCCTCCCTTAAAGGTCATAGTGCAAACTGCAGTAGGTGCGATGTCAGAAAATGAAATTAAACTCACCCTACTATGGGGCACTTACTTATTTTGAGAAGACAGAAAGAAACAACAAAAGCAGGATAAAATTTAATCATATCCAATTTATCATAGTTCTACTGGATTCCTCCTTATTTAGCTAAAGACAGCTGATATTACTGCTGAACTTATAAGCTTTATTAAGTAAATTACACTGAAAGATAAGAAGCTATGGAAAGTAAAATGAAAAAGAGGGCTACATTATACTAATGGAATTAAATCCTGGGATTTAACATGCAGAGTTTAACATTTTATCGAGTACAAATAATCAAACTTGTTAATTCATTTCTTCTAGGCACAAAATGGCAATTTTACCACAATTGTCTCCTTGGTACATAGTACGTGCACTACCAGAACTAAAATGGTGGATCACTTTGCACCATTTCTTGCATGTGAAGCATGCACACATGCACGTCCAGGTCACAGGTTTGCACTCCCTAGAAAACAGCTCTTTCAATGCTTAGTAAATAAACTTGATATTAAAAGCACATGCACGTCCTATAGTTCTGCTACTAGTGCTTTCAAGTCACATACCCAATGGTTAACTGCTTCAGGTAAAACCAGGTAGGTATCTGAGAGCCGTCTAGCGATGTGGCCCGGAACTTCAGCGGCCTCTCTGTACCTCCCACATCTTGGCACCTTGTGGTCATCCCATTAGCCTCGACCCCCTCCCGTGAGCCTGCTGGGACACTCTGCCTCCAGCTCTTGCACTGCCTTCTGAGTCTCTGTCTTGCCATCGGAGGCTCTGCCTGGATTTCCCACCATAACACAGCCACCTTCTTGCATGCTTCGCTGAGTGCCGCCCCAAATGTTTCGTACTTGATTTTGCAGTGCCACGTTTACCCCAGATTTTTTCTTTGAAATGAAATACTCAGTGGCTGGGCACTACTTTGTTGCTACAAATCTTCATTTAGGAAACAGTTTGGGGGCAAAGTCTTCAGTCTGTTCTCCAGAGCTATGGGTCCCCCACTTGGCACGCTGGCACGCGCTTCCCAAGGAGCTCTCACAGCTCTGCTCCAACATGGTGAAATGAGGGACAGCAGAAGGGGGAGAAGAAAATAAAAGCATCGAGTGCTCTGTGATGATTTTCTTGACTCTTTACCTCTCATTCTAACGAGGACTAGTTCTCAGTGCTGAGTGCTTGAAAACACCCTGGAATTTAAAGAAGATAATGAATAAATAAATACATAAAAATGCTAAAGGTGCAAAGGTAGTTTCAGAAATTTTGCAGAGAAAATGAAAGGGAGTAAGGGGCTAAGGGATTAAGGAAACACTTCCCCCAAAATCACTTTCCTGTTCTGCTTACGCCTCTGGCTGTCGTTTGTGGGAATAAGATCACTCATGGCTTAAAATGGTTGTGATCCTTATGAAATGTCAGGCTTTTTGGTTGAAAACTAAAGCTATAACTCAGTCTGGGGATTAATACCTCAACAACTGATAAACTAATAAATAACACACTCAAAAGAAGCTGCTTTACACAACTTCAAAGCAAGCCCAATCTGATTCAGGGCAGTTATGCAGTACCAAAACCCAGAATAATTTTCCTTAAAATTTTCTTTTAACTCTGTGTAGGACAGTGCAGGGCACATGAATAAGCGAAAGCGCTCTTTTTTCTGGCTCACTCGGTAAGAGCCGAGCCCATATGTAAGATAATGTTACCATCTACTGGGCTCGGGGAGGAATGCAGCAGAGCAGGGTGAAGGCCGCCGGCTCTGGCTTTGGGGAGCAGCGAGTGTCCCACCAGCATCCCTGGGTGTCCCCAGTGCCTCGCCAGGAGCATGGATGGGCGACTTAGTCCCCAGTAGTCAGTCACCCTGCAATGGCCACGCACTGAGGACGTGGATTCCAGCCGTAGTGTCGGGTGCTCTTTCGGATTGAGAGCTGTCCTTGAAGGCCAGGAGGAATTTGCTGGAGGCTTACTCAGGAGCCCAGGGTGGTGATCCCTGCCTGGCGGCATCCCTGATGGGGAAAAGAGCCAAGTCTGCATCCCTGATGCTCCTGTTTGATCCTTACCCCCAAAGAGGCTGTCTGTCACCATATACCCTGCACTGACACACTCTTTTTTATGAGCAAAGAAAATCCTATAACACCACCTTAATTAAAATCAAATGTCAGAACCAGTCTGGTCACTGCTTTGTCGATCCCTAAGACCTTGGCTCCATCTCCAGCCACCTGTACAAGGGGTCATGGGCAGCTGGGGACAGCGAGTGTCCCCACCCATGCAGAGACCTCACAAGCTGCCAGCACGCTCTGCAGAGTCGTGTCTGAGAGGCATGGGGAGGGGGTTCCAAAATACCTTGCAGCACACCAAGTCTGGCCAGGGACAGGGTGGTGACTTAGATAAGCATGTGGTAAAATGGAGGAAGACTTCAGCATGAGCTTAAAGCTTAGCAAATGCGCGAGTGCTCTCTCTGGATCAGGGCCAGCACAAAGGGACACACCAGCACGAGTTCCTGGTGCCCAAAGAGGCTGTACTGCTCCCCTGTACTGTCCATAGCAGCAGCTGGGGTTTTGCTTGGGATCTGCTACACTTAAGAAAAATTGAAATGAACATTTAACACATTTTCTGTTTCCAATTGGAATTTAAAAATGACAGAGAGTAATTGCTAGCTGGAACAAATGACAATTTTGTAATCTCTCCCAGTTGTCGGGGGAGGAAGAGCAATACAACACTGCTCAACATTTTTACAGCTGGAAGAAAAATTAAGAAGTTACTTTAAGCTGATAGGTAGAGTACTATGCATGGCGAGTCATTACATTCCAGTTAACCGGCTTATACCCCTGTGCACCAAAATTACTTTGACAAACAATGCTTCTTGAGAACTTACTGCAATATATCTCACCTCATCAAAATCACTAGCACATCCATTGGTACTTCTCAGAACAAGTATCAAAGCTCAAGGAGTGTATATTATGTTAAGCACTTTAATATTGGATATAAAACAGTGGCGCTAGCGCTGGGGAAAAAACTGCAGCCTATTTGAAGAGTAATACCAGCTGAGTGAGGTCATGGGCAATCAAGGAGTGGGGGAGAATTTAATATTTAACTTTCTCTCCCATCTGTAGTATTTAATCACTTGATATAATACAATAAGCCCTTGATCTTTGATATTTGGAGTACCACTGGAATTGTCAGATTTTCTGAAGCATCCTCTTCTATCCAAAGGAACATTAGGTAGAAAGGATCAGTCATTAATTCTCTGGTTGAATGAAATGCTAGAGAAAAAAAAATCAGATAAAATAATGTAACTACACTACACAGTATAGCTGCTGTCTAATTTTCAGACTCCGGGCACTTACATATGCTTATACCACCCCTGATAGTCCATTCAAGGTGACTCTGTGGAATAAAGACATGATATTCAAAATCAGCATCTTCTGTGCATTTGCTATGAATGCTAAAATAAAAAAAAAAAGGGGGGGGAAGATCTTCAGTGCCTCTATCTAGCTAAACCCTGCAAGATTTGTGTTTTCATTGATTTGTTGAGTTAGAGTGAGATGTGGTTTTGTGGCAAATACGAATTTATTTAGAGGAAATGGTGTTGTGGTTTAACCCCAGCTGGCAGCTCAACCCCACGCAGCCATCTGTTCACTCCCTGTCCCCGGTGGGATGGGGAAGACAATTGGAAGGGGAAAAGTGAGAAAACTTTTGCGTTGAGATAAGGATAGCTTAATAGGTAAAGCAAAAGCCACACATGCAGGCAGAGCAAACCAAGGAATTAATTCACCGCTCCCCACGGCAGGCAGGGGTTCAGCCATCCCCCCAGGACAGCAGGGCTCCGTCATGCGTAATGGTTACTTGGGAAGACAAACGCCATCACTCCAAACATCTTCTTCCTTCTTATTTCCCCAGCTTTATATGCTGAGCATGACAGCAAATGTATGGGATATCCCTTGGGTCAGTTGGGGTCAGCTGTCCCAGCTGTGTCCCCTCCCAACTTCTTGTGCGCCCCCAGTCCACTCACTGGTAGGGTGGGGTGAGGAGCAGAAAAGGCCTTGGCTCTGTGTGAGCACGGCTCAGCAGTAACAAAAACATTCCTGTATTATCAACTCTGTTTCCAGTACAAATTCAAACCACAGCCCCATACTAGCTAGTCCGAAAAAATTAACTCTACCCCATCCAAAACCAGCACAAATGGGCACTTGAATTGTCAATCTATTTATGTACCTCACTCTTTGCCAAGTGCTAGTCAGCTTTTTTTTTTTCTTTCCAGGGCATTTTTTGCACTACCCCAACCTCTATATTCCCCCCTTTAATCTAGGGTTGAGATACAGATAGATCACCGACCCTCATCCTCAGGTGCCAGGGAATACCCACAGAAAGCAACAAGTGACACTAATGAAAAACTGGGGTAGGTGACAATAGCCCCATTCCCTCATTCTGCGATATAACCCAGCGAAAGCAAAAAGCACAGGGCTGCTGTTCCTGTTCATCTTGAGACAGGGAGCTGCTTGCCCTTGAGAAGGAGCTTATGGATACTGCCTAACCTAAGGGCTATGGTGAAAAGTTCCCAGTCTGGATCGAGAGAGTCACACCCAAACTCCTTAGCATTGCCACTTCTGGGGGCCAGGAGCAGCACATTGGAGCGGGCAGGCTGTCTGGTCAGAGTTACAAAGAATGAGCTACAAGTCCCCAGTTTAAAACCTCTGAGTGCGGTGCAGGCCAGAGGGCTAAAACCCCCGTAAGCATCAGCGGGACAGGCAGAAGGACAAGCAGGGCTCAGCCCAGGGCATGCTGCTGCCTTGAAGTGTCTGCCTGATTAATCCAGTTTTAGGCATGAAGGCACCCCACCAACACCCCGTTATCACTTTTCTGACATTTTCTTTCCCATATACTCTTTGGTTCTCTGGTTGTCTTTGCCTCAGTAACTTCTTTAAACTCTTCGTAGATAGGTTTTCCACAGCCCCTGATTAGACTCCTTGCTCAGCCCTGGCATTAGCAGGATATTTAAAAGTTACTGCAGATCTTCTGGACCTTTCTGATAGAGAGTTGACCCTGCCTAAGGGTAGGAAAATGAACTGCATGCTTCTTGGTGTCATAGTAGCCTGTGAACCGGAAGTCTTTGCAACACAGTCACACAATCACGTTTCTTTCAGATGAAAAACTCTAAGCAGTTCACTGCAGAAATGCATAAAACAAATTACAGCTGGTAGGGACACTGGGTTCCTTGCCAAAACGTTGTAGAACCAGAACCCATTGTGTTTCCGGGGAAGGAGATATCTTTAAAACCAACTGAGGAATTGAAAGAAATTCTTCACTCAGTGCCACACCGTTTCTCAGCCTTTTCACCCAAGGATTTGCCTGAGCTTACTCATACGCAGGGTACGTACATCTGAACACCTTTTCCAGGAAGAGAATGAAATGTGCAAACTCATAACTACAATAATAAGAATGCCTAGCTCAACTATTGTGTAGATAAGAAAGCAGGCATCAGTGAAAGTGCATTTCATTCAGATAATTAGATCCTGCTGACATTTTCTGTGGGAGTAAGTTAAGGAGAGCCAGTGATTCTAGCTCTTGTTCAGATAGCAAGGAGGAATATGAAGTAATTGCAGCTTACCATAAATAAAGCTGACATGGAGCAATGCTTATTTTAGTCATGACTTTATTTTCGCAAAGACTGTGAAGATTAACTTTATCACTGGGTAAAATCACTCTTCTTTAATTTGACCTAATGATTTTTCGGGGCCATGTTGTTGAACTACATAATCAAGCCACATGACACACCAAGGCCAGGTCCTAGGAAGATTCAGTAAACCAGCGAGGAACAGGGACCCTGGTGGACCACCTCAGTGGTCTTGAGGGGCAGGTTAAGCTGGCTGAAAGAGTGGTGGGTTCCCAGAGGAGTGCTGGGTATGTCTGCCAGTGGGTCACATCTTCACGAGTCATAGGTTCCCCCTGCAAACTTCTCAAAGACCTCTCTGCAACACTCAGAAGTCAACAGGAGGTTTGCTACATCTTTCAATCAGCCTACAGCGATGTATCTCCAGGGGCAAAATGACACTGGGAAAGTTGCTCTTACAGTATTCATTTTCCATACGATTGGCATATTGTCTAGTGATTACTGCATACAGCTCATTGCCAGGACTCCTGGACCCCAGGCTCGCCCTCCACTCACTAGCTTGCCACAGGGCTTTCTCACTTCTCTGCTTCCTTTCTACAGGGAAAGGGTTTGCAAAAGATTGTGAAACTCGGTATTTGTAAGATACTTGAGACCCATATGCAAAGGGCCTCCACAGACTAGCTAACACCTCAGTCAGATGGTTCACGTTAAACATGTTTGGAGTAGGAGCTTTCAGTAGCAGGAATCTGCTGGGAGTCTTTGCAAATCCGTATAAGTACAATGCACAGATTGTGCCTGGTAAATTAGGAAATAGCTGTATTTTTTTTTAATGCAGATGCTAACGAATGTATGCCATGTCTCTTCCAGATGCAACACTATTTGTCTTTGCAATTGTATTCCAATAGCACAGTTGTGGCACAAATCTTTTTTTTCTCTGTACAGATGAGAGAGCTGGCACGAAACAGAGGTGTTGAGATGGTGACATGTAGCTTCGCACAAAGAACAAGGAAACATGGCAGGAAAAAGGAAGAAGACACTAGTGAGGATGCTCTTGGACTTTTCCATGCCAGAGCAACAGAGATGCTATTAGCCTAGCCTCAGGCCCAGACAGAGCTGGGCTGGGAGGCCTCCAGAGCTCAGGAACAGACCCTGGCCACCTCAGAAGGATCTTGGACCATCTCATAGTAACTGATCTTCAGCCCAGAGACTGCATCAAGTTGAGGACAAAATTTTGTGCTTTATTGTTCTTATAATTTCTATATTGATTCATTGTGCTGCTAAATAAAGAACAATTGTGATCTAAGAAACTCCATCCCTTCCTGATGAGGATAAAATACCAGTTATCCAGGATCACTTGAGGACAAGTTTAAAATGTGTCTAATCTCTTTTTATGTCTTAGATCCCAAGTACTAAGTTTGACACACTTGAATAGCAACATGCTTTTTTCAAAGAACTGAGTACACTTCTTTAGATTATGGCACTTCCCAGCTGTCTTAAATGAAGCACAGGCAAACAGAAGGACCTCTTGAAAACTTTAACTGAGTACTCTTGCTGTTCAGTTCTTTGGAGAGATCACTTCATTACAGTGCTGGTTCTTTTATATGAGAACACTGACTGTGCTTGTGGAAGATCTTTAACTGGCTCTATATGCAATGTTAAATTACTGAAGGGAAAGTTAAATACAGGAAGAAAAACCTTTGTACATGGCATTCTAAGGCATATCTGCAACAGAAAACCTCTGCTTTTATTTCAGGTCCAGCTGCCTGAAAATTTTTGAAGGAGGAATATATCTCTTAGGCCTCTGAAAACCTGTATGTTTCAATACTTACTTTCACAGATGCAATGAACTGTCTCTAGAAGATTCACCATCACCCACACAGCAACTCGTCACCTTGAATAATAAAGTTCACAAACACCATTTCATCTGTTCCATGCTAAGTTGTCTGAATAAAACAAGAACACATCACATTCCTTTGATTTGTAACTTGTGTACTTTGTAAACAGCTTTGTCACAAACAATCTGACAACATTAAGGTAGTGGGACATTCTTTTCAAAGTCCCCATGCTTGCAGTCCTCATTATTATTTACACGTATCAGCACTGAAATATTGCAATTAGTGGGATGAAGTTTGGAGGAATGCATCCAGAGGAACAATCAAGGCTGATTGTCTCAGAAGATGCAGAAGCTATTAGTGATCCCATGAAGTATTAGGAATGTTGATCCTGCTTCACTAAACAGCTTGGCATTTCCAGCTCTTGCTTTTCACTGACAAGGCTATCAGAAATGGCACATTTGTCACATATAATTGAAAAATGGCTATCTGCCTTCTCAGAACTTCCTTTCATTTAGGTTTGCTGTGAGATATGCAAAGCAGATTTATGCCTGGCACACTGGAACGTTAAATTCAATTTTCTAATGTCTGCCACTAGCTTGGGGTAAAATAACACACAGGTTCTTTCATGCACCCTGGGGACCATCAAGGAAAAACAACAGTCCCAGAAACCACTTGTGCTGCTGTGTTTTCAGGGCACTGAGGTTAAGAAGAATCTGTACAAAAAAAAAAACCCAATTACAAATACACTTTGAGACAGTCAGCTCCTGTAAATGCTTTAAAAGACAGTTGCATGAATTTTCAAAGGCAGATGTATGTAGTTATTTTACATGCACATCTTGTATTTACCTCAGGTGTGAGTCACGGCCACACCATTAAGCTGTTTGGAAAAACTACCTTCTGATGTGCCGCATCAGATCAGCACATGCAAATATGGGCATCCATAAGGGGTGTTAAAATTGTGAGACTCTGACTCCCTGTAATCTGCGTGGCCCCAAACCTCCACCCCGTCTGGCACGAGACACTTGCAGGAAGGACCAGTTTTACTTCCATCACTCAGCACTTCACCCTACTCATCACTGGGGCTGGTTGCAAATTCAAGACAAAAAGAAAAAAAAAGGACCAGAGCTCCATGGAAATAACCACATTTGTGATCCAAGTGCCAAGCTGACTCATCAACTCAAATAGTCACTCAATTTGCAGGGTTTGAGGTTTTTTACAACATGATTTTGAAGGTAATTTTGACCTGGGTGTGATAAAGCCCTATGGCACTGAGCCACAGATCCCAGGCACTGCTCTTCATCATCCCTTCACAAGGGCTCTCACAACTCTCCAGGTGGAGATGAGCTTCCTGCCTCCGAGCACAGCATCTTCCCTAAACAATCAGGCAGAGGAGTCAGCATCCGTTGCTGTGCTTGAGAGATGGTGATTCACTGCAGGGGGGAGGCAGGAGATGGTGCCAGTTCAGCACTGCAGCCTCATTGCAGGACACAGGAAGGAAGAAAGGAAGGAAAAACTGGGATAAGAAGGAGTTAAATAAAACAACTTCCCGGTGTGTGGAGGTGAATTCATCCCTTCTGCCCCTATCTACTGTCACCGTATATACCCAACCAGGACTCATTGCCATCCTTTCCACCACAAAGGTGTGAGGCAGAACACGAAGAGACCAAAGCAATTTCAGCAGGGCAGTGGCGCGCAGCGTTGGTGAGGAGACAGCTGTACGTGTCCTTGTGCTCCGAGAGCCCTTGGGGAGATGGGGCTGCCCTTGTCTTTGGTCCTCACCTCCTTGTCTCTCCTCTCCCACCCCATGTCTTGATGGCAGTTAGCAGCTTGGAAATAGCACTGGAGGGTGATAGTTGTGGGTTGTTGTGACAAACCCCTTAAAATGAGGGTATTGAGAAGAAAACATTCTCCCGGTTTTTTTGGAAACCTTTTTCCAGCTGCCAGGACAATTTGTCGATGTACTTGGCAGTCTTTGAGGATGAGAAATTTAAGAAATCAGCTGCTTCTTACTGGCATAAATGATAGCAAATCTCTATGCATGAAAACAGCACACTAGTAAGACTCACGAGTGGGGTAAACTCATCAAGTACTAGACTTTTGGGGGTCTTTTTTTTTCTCTGAGCCATTCTGCTTTAATGATTGCAAGCCATGACACCATCTCAGATACACTTGTCTTCCTTTCTCCTACTTTATCTCATTTCTTGCTGTGCACCCTCATCGCTGCATGCATTCAAAGCCCACAGGAGTCACACACCCGGCCCATTAGTCACTCAGGTGGCCTGAAACTCTGATCCAGCTGTGGAACAGCCTCTACTGCACCTTGAAGGATGTGTCTTCAAAGCCAGACCCGCTATCTGCAAGTACTACCACGAAGATAGCCATAACGCCGGTCTTTACAGAGCTAGACAGCTCTCTACACGTACAGACACTACAATTGTGGGGCAGAAACTTGTAAAGCCTCTCAAATGCAACATGCATCTACCCCTTGGCTTTTCCGCTTTACCCATTTTTTCCCCCTTATTGTAAGGTACATACTGCAGCAGAATCAATCAAGGTATGAAAAAATGTACCTAAGCGGAGTACCGATGTGATGATCTGTATCACCAGATGCTGAGATACCTGTTTAAAAAAAAACCCAAAACATGCTTTTAAGGTTCTTTAGAACTCAAAGTAGTCTTTTTCTGGTTTTTATGATGATGCAAAAATGATGTGAAATAGCTTGTTGCTTCACTGTGATGTTAAACAGGATTCTGTCTGTACCCCGGAGTATCCTGAGTGGAGACAGAAAAAAGCAGCACAAGGGGAAATGTGACTTTCCAATCTAGCAGTTAGAATATTCTGATGAGCATGGACAGGGCTGCTTGCTTGGTTTTGCTCCCAAAACAGTCTCTGTACTTTACACAAGTATTGAATAAATGCAAAAGCCATTTCTGGAGCCTGGGTCACATGACTGTCAAGAGGGTGAAACATGGCAGTCCCACTTGGGCTTCCTCCCATAAAGCTTGGACTCTTTCTACACAGTTGGACCCATGCATCTTCTTCCACCTCTATTTTCATAGCTACCACTTGAAAGGGAGGGAGTGAGTCCCACGTCTTCCCAGCTGCCTGTGACCCGACAGCCCCAAACTCACTGCCCTTTTGAACAGACCTGCTTATTGGTCTTTAACAGCTGGGTTTACCAAGAAAAGGGTTCAAGAGGAGGGTCTGGTCTACCAAGCTTGATTGGTAAATGAGTTAACCCTGCAGTCACACCACCCAATCAAGGCAGAAGCCAAACTGGGTTGCCCCAGGTAACGGTGATAAAAGAGAAGTTAGTACAAAAGGAGAGATGATGGTCAGGGATGCTTCCTAGGATGCGGTAAAATGTAGCTAAAGATACAGTAAAACACGGCTAAAATGGATTTAGATTTCTCCTTTTTCTTCCCCTTGAGTGCTTTCAGGTAGTTAACACAGTGTGTTTGAGGGAAGTAGAGGCTGTGCAATAGGTTAGAATTTAGGGAATGTAACTTGAGAGCAGAAGTAATAAAGTGGGCAAAGGGATCCTTCCTTTAATAGAGGAGAGGTCTGAGACTATAAGCAAACAATACAGTGACACACAGGACTAGCCAGGGGGTGGGCAGAAGCTGTCTGCACTTGAGGTCATCTCTGCTGCTTCAAAAACAGGCCACATGGGAGCACTACCTTTCGGTTCCTGAGTCTGGGGATTTCCTCTCTTCCCTTAGTTTAAGTGGCCACTCCACCTGCCAAACTGAAATCTCCAGCTCATCTGACCCATTGCACAACACCATCTTCTTTCTGTGAAATACAAAACTGCTTATAGATGGTGGTTTTGGCTTAAAAAACAATTAAGTCTCTCTTTTTTACCTTACACATTACTAACAACTGAACTAGCTTAATTCTACTATGTTACCAACTTGTTGTCTTCTACATCATTAAAAATATATGGTAGGTCCCTTCTGATTGTGCACAATGGCATCTTAAAGAAGAATGAAAGATCTTGATTATTTTTTTCCCCTCTGATCACAAGTCTTACTTATAAGTTTACCTTCTGTACTTATGCATGCCCCCCTTCAAATCCAGCAATGAAGCAGAATCTGCGCGTGCTTTCCTTCCTTCAGCACCCAGATCTGCTTGCCAGGCCTAACACTAAACAAGAGATGGGAGATGTATCTTCCTTCTAAAGATCCATACTCCCATTTACTGAACGAGAGCGCTCCCTTTTGCAGGAGAAGGAGGGTAAAAATGTCATTTCAAACAACGTGGGAGGATAAGATAGCCTTAGCAGGCCACGGTGACCTTCACTAGTTATATCGGCCACCTGACACTGACTTCTCACACTAGTACAGGGAAGCTGTTGCAGGACATAAAGGAAATTGCTTGCCTATACCAATGGCTTTTGCTCTATCAAGATAACCCACTGGGCCTCTGCAAACCTTGATACCATCACAAAAGCCTTGTCTGTGTGCAGAACTGACTTAATGGCTTCAGCTGGCGTAATGATCCCTCAGAAAAGGAAGGGCTTTAGCTAATAAAGGTAGGACAAAAGATTTTGAAGGCATTGAAGAGGAAGGAAGTAGCAGGCATTGCTCTTTACTGGTTCCATCTCCAGTGAGAGAAATATGCCCTTGGTTAAAAACACTTAGTAAAGGATTTCATTCAGAAATGAAGAGAACACACAAGTTTCTGCTCGACATTTTACACCTAGAAATGTATTTGCATGACAGTACACGTAACATATGAGCTATCTCAATAAAAGCAAAAGTATTGTTCAGCTTAATGAAAAGTGAGCATAAAAGAAAAGAATAAACAACTGGTCACTCCCAGTTCTCTGCCCCGGAGAGGCCATGGCTGCCCATTGTTTCCCTGCTGCCTATCGCATGTTTTAAAAGGGGTGATTTGCAACCTAGAAACAGAGTCAAGAGACCCAGCCTGAGTCAAGAGACACTGAAAAGCTGAGGCTGGACTTCCATTTCGTTTTATGAAACGGCTCTTTCTCCTGCACACCTCCAGGTGATTTTGTGCTGAGCTATGACAGAGGCAAAGGTTTCCTACTAAAAAGCAAGGAAGACTGCAAGCTGTACAAATCATACAAATGAAGTATGTTGTGCGAGTTAGCAGTGCCTCTGTCAAACCAAGGCCGCAGAGGTAATGTGTTACAGCCGTTTCCCTGTGTCACAGCTGAGGTGGGAACTGGTTTCCAAATGCAAGAGCTCTTTTCAGTCTCTCTCCCAAGTTTCTTCTTCCCCCTCCTCCTCTCAAAAGACATGGCACCGTGAACTAGCAGGTGAGTTTTCCCGAGGGGTGGGACGGGACAGAAACAGGCAGCAATAAGGGAACTGTAATTTTACAACTTGTTGAACTCATTTTTTTCCTTTTCTTTGGGTTATCTATTTATTTATTTATTTATTTTTAAAATGCCTACCTACCTTGCCTGCTTTAAAGATGTATTTATTTGTAGGGAGAGAGGACTTTCAAATTTCCAGATGTACCCATAGAAAGGGCCCTTATACCCACCCTGTGAAAAAACAGTGCGTAATGGCAATCTGGCGTCTCACCACCGCGACACTGAACCTCCCAGGGATGAGCAAGCTCAGTTTTCTGTGGGACATTTTGGCCAGCGCAGGAAGTGCTCACGCACTGATGTATGATCCACAGAGCTCGCACATACCTTACCAGGTGCTTCAGACATTCATGTCATCACCTGTTTGACGTAAGACTTGGGAACAGGCACAAAGGTTAGAGTCATTCCTGCAAGAACCCCCAAATTAATGCACCTTATGGATGCAGCTTTCAGGCGACCACCTCCATGGCTGCCTGCCGGGGAAGGAGCAGCACAGCTCACAAACAAAAGCTGAACACCCAGCGGCACTTACACCGATGAATGCAAGTTCTAATTCTGGCACAAGGAACGTTTTCTTCTTCTCTCCTCATGGAAATAACGTCATTAGGAAGTGAACAAGGATTCCTTCAGGACAGATGTAGCAGCTGCCAGAAAGCACGGTAGCATCTCTCACCAGTTATTCCATCTCCCAAATGGTTGCTCTCCGTAAGGTATCGGGCAGCTCAGGCACAAGTGCTTCTTTTAAACCAGATATTCACTGCCAGACCTGAACAACTGGTTTTTGTTTTACTCGTGTCTGCCAAGACCTCATTCAGTAATCATGAGAAGAATCTCTTGGTATTTGGGGGGAGGAATATTTATGTTTGTTTGTTTAGGGGACAGGGACGTTGGAAGCAAAACTGGTTCTTTATATGAAAGATTATGCACACAGTCCATCAATCTTCTAAAAAAGCTTTTTGGTTTCGTGTTGAGGTTTTCCCAGTCACTTATTTAAGTCTGTCTTTACTAACAGTGGTTTGATGTGATCAGTCTCTGTCATGTTTCTGGGCAGGCTGACTCAGCTTCCTCAGTGGAAATAAGCAGTTTAGGAAAGGAGGGAAGGAAGACCATCTACTGTCTCCATCTGCGCATCTGAAGATGCAGAACAGGCTCTGCAATTATTTGCTGATGCCAGTTGCTGATGCTGTGGCACATTTTTGAGATGGGCTGATTATAAATTCTATAGCCAGGTTCCATGTCTTAGCATTAGAAGCAATAATACCCTCTCACCATGACCCTCTCAGGGTTTACTCTCACTTTTAGCTGGTGCAGACCACCACCAGAAACAGAGATGAAAAGGATTATAATTTAAATTCAGGAGAATATTTGTTACATTGAGGCAGGAAAAATAAATCAAAAACAACTAACGACTACACTTCAATAGCATTGTTTTTCCACGCAGAGCTTTTATTTATCCACGGATATTTGCAAATACCAAAGAGAGAAGTGAATTTCACTTCCCAACCCTGCCCATCAGCTACTAGTCCCATGCAAATGTCCCCCCCCCAACCTGCGGCTTCCGATGCACGCTTACTGCCCAGCCTGTGAGGAGGCTGAGCTGGAGCGTCCTGCTCTCTGCTTTCATCCCAGGTTTGGTGGTTATGCTTTTGATAGGAAAGCATCTGATGCATCTGAGCAGCTGCCTTTGCTCATCCATTCATCTCTGGTAGCTCCAGCATCATTCGGGTTCCTGGGTCTATGTTTCCAACTTATCTTAGTTTCCAGAGCAACCAAGTCTCATTCTTAGCGCTTCTTCCCAGCTGATATGGTTATGTCTCTGCTTCCTGTACATTCTGATTTCTCTGCAGTGCTAAAGACTGGTATCACAGGTTTAGGAAAGAAAAAACCACAAAAAAAAAACCCCACAAAAAAACCACACAAACCAGTGCCTGAATCCATTTTTTTTTTTTGATAGGTATTACGTCTGTGACTTTTCTTCCTTCAGTGTTTGCCACATTTAAGGGTGTGCTGAAGGACTGGCACTGCATTTTTCCCCTTAGATTTCCCTTTTAGTGGGGTCCCTCTGATCTTATTGCACTCTCCAGTGGAACAACCTCTTTTACTGGTATTTGGGGATTCTGTCAATGAAAAGACACCATTAGTGAAAGTGTCATTGTATATATCTTTTCATTTTCTGACACCAACATTTCTGTTGCTGCTATTGTCCTCTCTTATCAGTGTAAAAGCCTCATAGGATTTTTTTCTAAAATGTTACTTTACTGGCTATCCAGTCCTTCCAGGCCTCTCCCTGTGAAGCCAATCGCATCGGATAACTGTTCCCCTGCTCCCTGTACACGCCTGTCCCTCCCTTCCTTCGATCTTCTCTGCACTGGTTGCTTCATGCATTCTGCAGAACAGTCAAAGTCATCAGACACCCAAAGTTATCTGTACAATGCGGGGAGCCAGGGGATCCCAGGAGTGATGTGGTGGGTATCCAGGCCACATGGCATCAATGCATCCAGCATTAGGGACTCGGTCAGCGTAAGGGAAAAACGGCAAGGTCAGCTTTGCTCAGAGGTGAGTCAGCACAGTTTTATGTTCATCCTCTCAGCACTCATACATTCATTTCCTGAAAGCTCAGACCGTGGACTCTAAACCAGACTTAAACTCAAAACTCTTTAATGCTTAACATGTTCAGCTCTCAGTGCCCACACAGATCCATTGTGAACTAGGGAGAAAAAAATGGCCAAAGTCTGCAAAACGTCTGCAGTTATTAAAAATAAGCAGAAAGCCAAAGTGCTTCAAAACAATTTTCTTACAGCCTTACAGTAAAGCTGCATTACAAGTTTGTCAACAAAAAGATATTAATTTTCTTCCCTTCTACCCTAAATTCATTCTTTCCTAAACAGCTAAATTTCAAACAGTATTTCAGTGGCGTCTAAAACACTCCCCTCTCCTCCCAAAGTCCTTCAAAAAAATCTGCACCTTTAAAGATCAAATGACACACGCATGGACACCAGGAACAATACTTGCCCGCTGTGCCGCTGCTCCCCTTGAAGATCCCGATGAGACAGGTAACCCTCCCTTATACTCCTCTGAGGTTATTTTCTCCCACGTTTGCTCTATTCCAGGCAGCAGATACATCTGCATATCTTCTCTTTCATTTTTTTTCAATCTAGTCTTTCCATACAGTAGTATTTATAGGCAGAGAAAAATTAACGCAGGGTAATTAGGTGAGCTGCACAGGAACATGCGGTTGAGCTGGCAAGCACCAAAGCTCGAGACTGATGCCACACCAGCATCCCACATATCCTGAATGCCATCCAGACCACGTACAAACAGTGTCATTGCTCTTCAACACCTTCGGACTGCCAGGTAACAGCTTCCCATTTCCTTTCTGGTTCACTCCACACTTTGACATTTATTAATTTCCCAACCAGGACACCAACCCAGCTTGCTGTATCTCCAACATCCCCGATCCTTTCCAAGCACTCACTGTGCCTCCCTGCCAGCAAAACCTCTTTCTGCAAGCTGGGGGGAGGGACGGGGGGGTGAAGGGGTGGATTTAGTTCATTTTGGGTCAGGAGTCCCAGCAGGCAAAAGAGGTGGCAGGCTCAACTGCCTGCCCCAAGTTCTGCACCCTATGGACATTCCTCGCTCTTATTTCCAGGGGGTCTCAGGAAGCCCCTCGCCCTGCAGAACATAGGGGGAAAGAGCCGGCTTGGTGTTAGGTGAGAAGTGGGTAAATTCTACTTCGCTTTGGAAAGGACATGCTAAATCCCCTGTGAAACAACGGCACGTGTGCCTGCGTGGGCGGCTGAGGGACATTCGGGGGGTGTTCGTAGCGAGGGGGCAAACTCGTACTGAAGGATGCCCCGTCGGTGAGGCGAGGCTGTGCAAAGCACTGAGCTTTGATGTAAAAGAGGTGAAGTTTGCAAGGACAGGCTGTTTTAATAGAGCAGCCCAAACTGTCTGAGAAGGAGGATGAAATGCCTTTAAAATTCAGGGTGTGTAATTTATAAACAACTTGATGATGGCTGGAAAGCTGAGTGGAAAAGAAACAAGGAGCTTAAATCTCTTAAAGATCAGATGATTTTTTTCTGGAAGTGTGGGGTGAAGCTTTTCCCGTCAAGGTCAGGCAGCAATACAAGACTTGAAAGAGCACTGAGCAATCTGGAGAGCAATCTGGAGAAACAAAAATTCTTCTTTTGAAGATGCTCATAAGGAAAAATGTGTCAGCTAGACACACTACTTATAAATTAAACTCAAATTCAGCTAGAAAAGCAAAGCTATAGAACAGTTTGTCTCCTGAGAGATTCAAAGAAAAAGCACGGAACAATCAGGTCTTGATATTGTGTCTTGCAACAGCAGCAGCGCTGGTCGCTGCACGGAGCTCCTGCATGGAGCTCCTTGTGTCCCTGCCTGTACCGCGGCAGAGCCCTGAAAGCCCTGCGCTTGCAGAAAGTGGGCAAACACACACCATGAAAGTGAGGCATCAGCAAAGGCAAAGGTGGGTGAAGCAGGAAATTTCCAAATATCTGTTATCCAGTGTATAAATATGTTTCCATATATAATAAGAAGGAAATGAAGGTGTGAGCAGATTTTTTGTTTTACTTTCCCTGACTTTGTTTTTTTGGGGTTTTGGGGGGGATTTTTTTGGACAGGTGAGATGATCCTAATTATTCCCTTTACAAGATATTGACAAAGTTCCTCTCCAAAGTCATAATACTGATGCCACACACCCCCATTCCTGCGAAGACATTACATCTGGAAACCTTTTGTTGTGTTTTTTTTTTAATAACATGGTAGATTTGTGCCATAAAGACACAGCGCTATATTTTGTAGGAGCCCAGATACATCGCCCAGCGCCAGGCAGCACCCTGTATCCGTTTCAGCCTGACACTCGGTGTTAGTTAATCCCGTTCTTACAGGTTTGGGCCCGACTCGCCTGACTAAGGGCGCTCAGTCACATTCATCAGCGGGGACTGGTGCTGGTTTTTTGGAGATGAGGAGAAATTCCTTCTCGGAAAGGGTGGTCGGGCATTGGAACGGGTTGCCCAGGGAGGTGGTGGAGTCACTGTCCCTGGGTGTGTTTAAGGAAAGGTTAGATGTGGTACTTAGGGACGTGGTTTAGTGGGTAATAGGTGGTGGGGGGACGGTTGGACTGGATGATCCTTGAGGTCTCTTCCAACCTTAATGATTCTATGATTCTATGTTTTCTGGGGCCCCGTGCCGGCAGCGGGCCCGGTGCTGCGGTGTGACAGGAGGGGGCAGGAGCGCACCGAAAATGCTCTCCGGGCGCCGGGGAGGACCAGGAGCGACCGGGGCTGAGGCGGGGGGTGCTCGGGGGAATGGGGACGGACGCACCGTGGCGGTGCCTCCCCCGCGGCCTGTCGGGGCTGGGGGGGCT
>VWZZ01008412.1:35125-72311 GCA_013399095.1 Psophia crepitans | reverse complement strand
GGGGGGAGCAAGTGCTGCGGGGGAGCCATGAAACGGCGGCACGTACCGAGAGGGAGGGGTTTTTCTAATTTTATTTTTTGGGGGGGAGTGGAGGGGTGGGTACCCTCCTCTTTTATTTTGTCCCCCCTCTCTCTCACACAGCTTGCCTCGCCGCCTTCTTGTTCTGCTACCGTTTGGTCCTTCCGGCTTTCTGGGGCCGCGCTTGGAAAACGAAGTCGCTGCAGGAAACGTCTGTAATCCGAGGTGTTTTGATCTGCATCTTTGTGAGCTGTTGCGTCCTCGCTGGGTATGGGAAAGCCCTTCTGCACACGCACAATTTTAAGGCGGTAGGTGGTCCCGTTCCCTTCCAAAAAGCAGAAAAAAATCAACCCCTACCTGAAGCACCCACCCTCAGGTCGCGTGCTGCTGGGGTCAGCTGGGCAGCAGAGATCACATTAATAAACCTCTTCGCGTGTTCGTTATAAAGCCGGTCTTTTCAAACCGCGGCAGCGCCCCTCCCATGAAAGCGTAGCCCATCTCTCAGTTAGTGAGACTTTATTTCCATGCTGTAAATTACTGGAATGTTGCCTTCTCTTTTTGTTAGTTACCTCCTCATGCTTTAGTTTGAGAAGCCGCTAATACTTTTTTCTAGCAAGAATTTTCAGCAATAAATTCTATTTCAATTTTTTGGTTTTCCTTTGAAGTTTCTCTTCAGTGGAGGAAATTTGGGAAGGGAAGTGAAACAGAATGAAAATTTGGTTTTGTCTGAAGCAAGGCAGAATCTTGCTTTGTTTGGATTTCTAAACCGGAATTTTCAGAGATGTCCCATTTTCTTATGCATCTTCATTTGGGAAATGAGTATACAAGGAACTTGGGGAAAAGTGTAGGGAAACGAGGGCAAGAGAGGAGGGCACCACCCTGGCCCTGTCCAGACTTCACTATTGATGGAGAGAGAGTAATTCCCCATTTATTAGACATGTAAAAACATTGTTTACCTCAAGGACATGGAAATTCATATTTATCGTATACATCACTTGTTATTGTTCTTACTTCCTGACTGGATGACTGAAAAAGGAAATTAAGCTGTGCTGCATGACGTGTGCTATTGATAGTACAGAAAAAGAATGAACTTGACAAAGAGAGCCTAAACATTGTAGACCTATGCTGCTTAAAGGTAACTATTCCTTGTAGAGGTGTTACTTTAGCTGTGATAAAAGTCTGGGGATGCAAAAAAGGAAAAGTTTGTAGAGAGAGGTAACATGATGTTTTAGATTAACTCTTAAAACTGGACAATGTTTGGGCTCACAGGTACTTTGACTCCATACAGAGAGTCTATAAGCATGTATTTCCTTTGCTTTAACTATGGGAGGTGTCATGTGTGGACCACATCCCTTGGAAAGGAGTTTGCTTTTTGTGCCATTAATGCTGCAACATCACAGCTGCTGGTGCTGTACCTTCTATGGAGTCCCAAGGCAGTGGAAAGTGGGAGCTCCCAGGTTACTCCAGCTTACTGGAGATTTCTGCAGCTGGGTTTAGCCAGCTGCATGCTTTCCCCATCTCCGCATGGGCACCTGTGCCTCCCAACGCTGTCAAGCAGACCCCAGGCTCTTCTCCTTTAACTGGTATTGCTCATAGCGAGGCCTGAAGGCAGTTCATGCTCCAACGCCTGCATCCAGTTTGGGTTCCCCTGCTGTAGGATTGAGAGCTGCAGTTGCATCTTCCTGTTTTGGGGCTTTTATAAAGATGTTAAAATTTTGCAGCTACGTCTTTGCCATTCATTTGGATTTGGATTTGGATTTATGTTATCAGGAAGCTGGTTTTGCTTTTTGCGCCCCAATGCACAAACCTATTTTTGGCAGGTTCATTAAACTGACTGAGGGAAGAAAAGGGAAGGAAGGCACTTAGACATCACCCAGTACTCAAAGAGAACAACTGAATATTTTTATTTGAAGAAGTTGTATAATTCTTCTTTTATGGTCCCTGTTCAGTTGTCTTCAAAGTCAACAGCCTTCTTTTAATCAAATTCTATGGCTGTGTAGGCTTTTAAAAAGAAACTCCACACATTAGTGTAGTTCAGGTTACGGAATCATCTTTTCCAGGCTAACACGTTGAATGTATCTCCTCTTTACATTAAAAAAGGCATATGAGAAAAGAAGAAAGCAACCTCCCCGTTTCATGCTAGGAGTTGTGACATTTGGAGGTTTCACACACAAATAGCACCTCTAGGTAGCCTGCCACTGCCTCTCCTAGCTGGGGGGGGTGGGGGGTGGGAAATAGAGGACATAAGTTGATTCTATTTTTGTCCAAACAACCTGTGAGAGAAAACAGAGTTTCCTGTGAGAACACATTGCTCCCGAAGCCTTCCAATCTGCCAGAGACTATGGTGCAGTGTCACACAGCCAGCCTCCCTCGTTAGCTGTGTGCACGTGGTTATTAGGCAGGGACGGCAAGGGTGGGCAGTGGCAACCCATGGCAAGCCGATGTTTTCCGTGTGAGGTTTGGCACAGGCGAATAGTCATGTTCCCTGGGGACCTGCTTCTCACACAGGCTGGTAAGGGGAACTCAGGGGCACAAGGGTGACATTTATAGCTTGACGTGTCAGGAGGAGGCACAGGGGAAGAAAGTTGCGGTCATGGCACTGATGCCTGTTGCTGCGTGCTCGCTGCTCATCAGTCAGCAAGTGTTCCCTGAACAAAATTGTTTGGACCTGTCTCATTAAAATGCTTTCCCCTAAAATGGCCAGTTTGTTGCCAGGGTGTTTCTGTAGCCTGACTATAATCCTGGAATCCCCCACAGCTTACTGACATTTCCAGCCCAAGAAGCAACAGCTGAAACAACTCCTGAGCTGTAGGTCAGAAACAATTTTATTTAAGTTTCCTGGGCTTAAATTCACAGGCTGCTCTTTACCTGTCAAGGTGAGATTTTGAGCTACTGAATGTCCTCACTCAAAACATGCATCGGAGCAAGACCCAGTAACTGCAGCCTAAGAAGATGGACATTTGTCCAACTACTCCATGAGAGGTTATGAGAACCAATGTGCTGACGATGCTCTGAGGTGTCATTACTTAACATCTTCTTTCACTTTCTTTAACCACTTTCCCATTCCTCTAAATGTAGATTCCCAGGAACAGCAGATAATCATGTTATTTCTGTCCTGTCACCTACTGGTAAGACCTCAGCAGCACATGGACAAAATGAGAATGACATCATAAGGGAAATAAATGTGGGGCTTCAAACTAGCACTTCTCTTTCTCTCGCCACCAGCTTGCCTCTCCACGTTACAAGCCTGGCCATACCTCAGAAAGTCCCAGTTTTCTTGCAGGAGAGCAGAAGTCTGCCATTTTTTCAGTCCCCAGCTTTCTCAAATGTAGATGCTGTAACGATTTGACATGCCACAGAGAATTAGTAGCAAATGGGTTCAAGATGAGCAGCACAGCCCCTTGCAGCTATGGGCAGCAGTCCCTGTAATGCCTTTCCTGCAGCATCACGTTATTCTTAACAGTAGCTGGCAGCAGAGAGCAAAGAAAGTCAGGTACCTTCCAGCGCCTGCTCTAGGCATAGCTATGGATCACAGATACCTACTTGTCCTCATGCCAGCGTTGCTCTTCAGCTTAAATGGCGCTTTTCCTTTTTCCTTCCTCTGTGTGTTGCAGACAGAAATCATGCTCTCCACCACCTCTGTGCTAAAGCAGCCGAATCCTTCCACCCCCCCTTCATACCTGTAAAACAATCTCATTGTTCTCTGGGACAGTGGCTGCAAACGATATCTTGGCTCCATTTTTCCCAAGATTCTGGGTTTTCAAGCCAGAATGTCTTATCAAAGGTACACCTGCAGCTGACTTGAGGACAGTGCTTCCTGACCAGAGACAGTTAATCATCAACAGTATCCAGATGGTTTGTGACTGGGCCTGGTGATGATGCATACACTTGGGGAATTTCCAGGTTTTGTTCATGATTCATTCAGCTTTGACTTCCCCGGCTGAAAAGGGAAGATCTCACAAACATAGTAATAGTTTGCATTATAGAGCACTTCACACACAGCTTTGCACCAATTGAACTGGAGATTTTGAGATGACTCCTTCATGGGGACGCCATGATGCTACATCATGAGCTTGGATCTGTATCAGTTTTCCTCTTCCGCTGTCTACAAGCACAGGCTCACAGGAACCTTTCCTAAGATTTGTTTCATCTGTCTCCAAGGCCACTTACTGCTGTGATGGGAGAGGGCTTAGCTTTCCTTCCAGTCTGCCGGTTTGCTTGTATCCCTGCTTTAATAATGACAGTAACGCTAACTGTCACTCTCCTTTTATTCCAAAGGCAGCTGACTTTTTGCAACCTGACACCAGGTTTGCATCTTAGAGTGCAACCGCAGTCGTTCAAATGAGGGATAAGAAATGCAGCAGAGCATCCTTTTGTCACCAGGAACATACGCATCTACTCTTGGCACTTCAGTGATAACGAGATGCACCTTATCAGTGTGTTATGTGAGCATGTGCAACATCCTTAAGATGCTGGTCCCACTTCAACTAACTTTCAGGTCCCGCTTCAGCTAACTGCCATGAGTATACTGTAGTCAGAAGATGTGGTGGCAGTGTCAAGGTCAAATTGTGCTTATTGCTTACAATCACTGTGCTTGATATGTTCTGGAGAAATTTGATGTAACAGGTTGGGTTTTGTTCTCCTTCTTGTGGAGCAGAAACCTGCAGAAACTCACAACATGTCACTTCCCATGAAGGTGCTCAGTTATGTGAATGTTGCAGTACTGCTGGCAGCCACACCTAGTTAGCACAGGCAGGTACCCGCCCTGTGCTTTCTTCTCCTGGTGCCATCACCACAGTCACACTCCCTGCCTTTCACTGTGGGCTGATGGCTGCTTTGAACCCCCACAAGCTCCTGTCCTTCAGGGCATGCTCTGCTTTCATGGGGACAGTCACTAGTGGGCAAAGTGTGATGTGTCCCTCCTGGCACCTGCAAGCATCCCGACTGTAGGCTGCACATCCTGCTCCCCGCCGGGCCTGCAAGCACGCTCAGCTCGTAGGACGCTGTGCCTCAGGGGCAGCAGGGAGGCCTCCTGGGAGCTGTAGCACAGCCTGTGTTCTTACCAATGATAGTACCCTGTTGCACATCCTTGCTGGAGAAAAGCCCATAACTGATGAATATTATTCCCCATCACTTAGTCTCTCCTGCAATACTCTCCTGGAAAGGCAGAGTCCTCTAGACACTCTGCGTCGTGCATCCTTTGCTCCTCCAGCCCCACTCACCCCCCATCTGACAGTCTCCACGGCTTGCCCCAGGGTGCTGTCATAGGACAAGAGGAGACCCATTTCTCCACTGCGCTGCTCCCCTCCCTTTGCAAATGACTCATCCTTGATATGCTTTTCAAGAAACAAGTTCATACCATCAATTAAAAAAAAAAGAAAACAAAACATTCAGTCCTTCCAGCTTCTCATCTGCTCCCTTTTTATTTCAATCTGCAGGCTCTCCGAGGCATCTCGTTTTGCATGCTGAACCGCATCGAGCACTGATGTCACCTTCCCAATGACAGAAATGCTCTGTTCTACTGGCCAGCCCTGCCTGTGCACGTGGGCACGTAAAATACTCTGCAGGACACTTTATCCATGTCCCTAGAGGCTCCAGGGAAGAAGACTCAGGCAGGTAAGCCGGGGTGTCAGCACCGAAATATTATCGGCCATCTCTGGGGAAAGGCCACCTCTCGGCTCATCAGCACTCCCTGACTCAACAGCAGAGGCAGGAAACAAGGTGGGTAGAGGAGCTGCCCCACCTCAGGGGAACAGTGCAGCCCATCGATATCTATAACAGAGTGGTTCGCCGCTGCTGTTTGAGCTGTTTCATCGGTTATGTCTATTCCCCTCTTCTCTGGGAAAAAAAAAATTAAAAATTCAAAAGGCAAAAGTGGAGGGAGCCTAGAACAGAAATGCTCCTGCTTTTCAAAAAAAAATTATAATGGCTCCACCATGCACTGTTCTTCCAAAAAATACCACTAGAGAGGACAGCGTGCAATCTGAAAGTGCCCCCTCCCCAGCCGAGTACCCGCTCAGACGTCAGAGACACAGTCAGAGACCCTCCAAGTGCAGCACTCGCCAAGGCCCCGGCAGGGCAGCGACACAGCCCACGGCTTGTGCCTTTGCTTCCTGTGGTCAGGATCCACCCAAGGTGCCTCAGCTTTTTCTGTGCACTCAAATAGTGCCCTACCAAATGTCTAAGAAGGGCCATTTTTGTCTTCAGCCCAATGACCTAATCCAATACTTCTCTTCTTGAAGATAAAGCAGGTTAATGTTGATAATTTTTGGCCACATGCCGTTTCTAGAGCACAGGAAATAATAGAAAACATCTTCTAACTACCATACCTGGTTTTGTTCCATATCCTTCTGACTACAGCAGAGAAATACATCTTCCTGTTATCACATTCATTTCATTTTTACTAGTAAAAATTCATTTTTTACTAGTAAAAATTCATTTTTTGTGTAAAATTTAAATTGTGATGTACAATTCAATTTCTTTTGAGTTTCAGAAACAGCGGCAAAGGGATGAAGGAAGAACATCTGAAGAATGTCTGAAGAGCATCCCCCACTTTGTTACTGTTCCTTGTAGGCCACCACCCCATGCACATTTGGGCTGTCAGATGAAACCAATAGCTCTTCTTTAGGCTTCTCTTTACAGAAAACAGAGGTTGCACAGTGCTGAAAGGTTCTCCTTGACAAGAAGACTAAGGATTTGAGTTTCATCATGTGGGCCAGTGCAAATCAATGATGTCTACTGGGGTAGCTTCTCATCATTCCCAGATATCTAAAGGCAGCACAGGCAGCAAAAGAAGCAAGCCCATTCTCTCTCAGTCTCTCAACATATGATGGGACACTAATATTTAAACAAATGCAACACACTGAATGACAGTCTCACGTACAGACGGTCAGTGACATTACTCTCGGTTTCACTCCGGATTTTGCATGGGTTCTCAGTACTTTGAAGCCCTCAGTGGTTGGTGTATCTCCATAGGACCTCCACCTTCAGCACTTCTCCTGGTCTGGCCCTGTCTTACCACCCAAGTTCAGAGCTTCCATTGCCTCTCTTGCAACAGTTTCACACCCAAGTTGCAAAGCCACATCTGCAGTAGTTGCATGATGCCAAATGACTGCCTATAAATCTTTTGCATGCTACCCCTTCTCTTCCCTCTCCTTCCCTTGCCTCCCCTCCTCTCACTTTCCTGTTGTTAGCTTCTACTCTGAAATAACTTTCATCACAGAATGCCTTGAAATCTGTGGTGGTCGCTATTTTTCAGCTTTCCCTGCCTTCATTGCCACCCTTCATAACTTGGAACGGCAGACAACTCAATAATATAAAAGATTATTGTATTCTAAATACTTAAAGAAAACCTTAGTTCTAAATTGCAAGATCCAATTTTAAGTCTAATATTTCATCATGCTAAAATCACTGCTTCTCCTTGGAAGAGAAATAAAACTTGAGAACTGGTTCTCCTCTTGCTGCAGAGGATTTGTTTCTCTCCTAACCTATATGAGATACAGACATTTATCCCTGTGTAGCCCAAAAAGAAAACGGGTGGTATGCAGTGCTTATGAAAGGTATGGTATCATGACTGCAAAATCTATAGGAAGACCATCTTTAATTTTGTGTGGTATTAGTCTTTTACATAAAGAACAGAGAATTAGTGTGTCACCTTTTTCTTTACAGCAAGTTTATGCTTTTATACTAAAATTACGTCTGAGCAGACAGCTGTGAGATAGACAAAGGTGTTGAGCTTTTCGCGTAGACATGCACAAGTGGTGACTGAAAGGAGCAGTTCCTCAGGCTTAGCATTAAGTCAGCACAACCCCCACCAAGAGCCCTTGGGACTGAGCTCAGCTGAGGCGAAGAAGCGTGTCAGGGGCATGCGTGCACAGTAGTGCGTGAGCGTACAGATGCAGAGGGAGCCGTCAGGTGCAGTGCCGTGGGTTTGCCGTGCCGCTCTGAGTGTACCCACGCAGACCCTGATCCTCGGGGGGGAGAGGGCAAGCACCAGAACGCAGCCCTGCAAGATCCACCAGCGGCTGCTCCCGGCCCTGACGCAGCCTCCGCGCGGGGCACGGGGCGCAGGGCAGCGCCCGGAGATGGGAGGGTCTAATTCCCACTGATTCCTAAGGCAGTAAGGTGCCAGCGTAAATTACGCGACAATAATCACTTTCCTCATGGAGACGAGGCAACGATTGGTGTTATGACAGAACATCAGGCTCTCAGAGGCTGGTAAAAGATGTACTTGCTGCATGCAAGAAGATAAGGACTGTGTGTAGATTGTATGTAAATCTATTTTTTGGGGGACTAACTAATGCAAATAGGGTAAACACTGGCAAAGAGTCAGGCACACAAGCACATCTTCCTCCTCCGTAAGCCCGCAAACTTGCCCTTGCTTACGATTTTAGACCACCCCTGCTGCAACCCTACCACCGATCTATACAGAAATTAATTTGAATCAGTGTGGTATTCTGCGGGTGGCGACAACTTAAGTTTCAAAGAAATGTATGGCAGCAAGGACAGGGTTGTGGTTTAAGCACTCTAGAGATGCAGGTTTATTTCTTTACAGCACCCTGAGCATCGCAGGGCGTGCTGCTGAGCGATGCAGCTTTCTAGCTCCTGAGATAAAGAGGCTCTTTCACAGACATGATATTGGAGTATTGCAGTGATGTGACATTTTGTGAGTTTTTAAAATGTGTCCCTTGGATTTAATTCTCTATATTGATATCAAACCACGGAGCTAGATAAGAGACTTTATGTAAAGAAAAACAAGCTAGAGTGTGTCAGAAGTTGAGACCATTTCACATAAGCCTTATAAGACTTAAAGGGAGAAGGTAAAAATACCTATCCTATATTTCCTTGAATTTTGTGATGAATCTGTGAAGATATTTAAGCCATAAAGGACTCACTGTCAAATTTCTGACACTTTGGAGATTATTTTGCATGAAATGGCAAACTTTTTGTACAGTCTGCTTATAGTATCACAGTGAGGACACTTTCAAGTAGAGGGAAATAGAAAAGTTGGTACTTTGACTTTGGAGTCTTTCTGAAGATCTTGGGAATTCAAAGCAGTTCCCTCCTCTGGAGTAGCCTTGGCCACCTGGAATATATCCTGTAACAGTGTGACATCGTTCTGGGTTACTTCAGTAATCCAGTGAGTGAGAATTCAACCCTGGGGAAAAGAACTGCACAAAAATATAATATAGGCTTATAAAAATCGTACTTCCCTACTATTGCATTGCTTTCACAAGAGAAATATATTACCCTGGGGACTAAAATGGGTGTGTAATTTCTACCTCCATCATTACAATACTTGTAATCCACTGCCACTTCTACCTGCAAGTACAAGATGCTAGACTCTGAGGTCCCCTTACTGTAGCAACTCCAGTGAAATCAGAGTACTTTTGTCAAACAAAATTTGAATGGGTTTAGGTGAGAATCAGAGCCATTAAAATGATTTTAGTGTTATTCCTGCTCTTTACCTCATACATAAGTCCACACTTTATCTTTTCATAGAGATGTGTTGGGTGCAGGGGACATAGACCAATTTATGCCAGCTAAGGACCAGAATATGTGTGTTTAAAACTGCCAAAAAGTCCTTGAGTGGAATATGTTAGCAGGAACCTGTTTTCATGGGGTAAGGTCTGTTCTTCACCCTTTCAGCAAAGAAATGCAGATCAAAATCATTAAATCACCCTGAAAAGCCTTAACAAAATGACTGCCGCCACCACTGTTGCTTGTAGGCCGACCTTGAGATCAAAGAGGCACTCTGTGAGGAGAGGCCAGGGTCTGCTGGCTCCACCTGTCCCACCACAGGGCACAGCTGGGCCCCTCAGCCAAGGTGGTGGCACCTCTGATCTGACCAGAGGAGTCTGTGGTACTTCCATGAAAACTTATTTAATAAAGGGCGGTAAAAGCTGACACAGAGGGGACAACAAGGCCAGAGGAGTAGGAGGCACTGCATGGCAGAGCACAATCCCCAGAGAGACTGTGGCACATGGATAACCCATTCCAGATCAGGTACTCCCTCAAAGAGCCTGCAGCCCATGTCAGGCCCACGTCAGAGGGTGGAAAAAGTGTGAGGAATGAGAAGTTGAAGAAAAGAATGAGAAACAATGAGTGTCAGAAAGAAAACATTGCACCCTGACCCCAAGCCCCTGTACTGCCCATCACCTCACCAAAGGGAATGAGCACAACCTGCAGGACAAGGGGGAATGGGTTTAAACTAAAAGAGGAAAGATTTAGATTAGATGTTAGAAACAAATTCTTTACTGAGAGGATGGTGAGGCACTTGAACAGGTTGCACAGAGAAGCTGTGGAGGCCCCATCCCTGGAAGTGTTCAAGGCCAGGTTGGATGAGGCTTTGGGCAATCTGGTCTAGTGGAGGGTGTCCCTGCCCATGGCAGGGGGGTTGGAACTAGATGGTCTTTGAGGTCCCTTCCAACCCAAAACGTTCTATGATTCTGTGTTAACTGTTTTTACCTTTACACACACATTTTCTCAGTCTCATTCTTCTTATTCTCTCCCCTTCCCACTGGGGAGGGTGAGCGAGCTGTGGGCTACATGTTTGACTGGGGTCAACCCACCACCTCCCCAAAATATCTGTGGCATGAGAAAATCATTTCCTATCCTCTCTGACTGGTGGAGTAACTGTGGGGATTATGAAGAATTTGAAGACGCTGCCTGAAACAGCCATGAAGTCTCACCATCAGGTTTTTAAGGATCCATGAGTGAACTACCTGCTAGGAATGACATTGTAACCTGGGTGAGGTAGGGGAAGAGATGAAGTGATCCTATTTCCTATGACCATATGGCTTAGACTCCTGTGTTTCTAACGCTCCAGCTACCACAGATCTGATCATTCAAAATTGGCAAATGAAAGTGGTCTACTGTCATGTTTATGAACACCCACAAATGGATAGTTTTGCTTTTATCATGAAGAAACTGCTTCAAAATTGGTTTTCAAATAATGTCATATTTATTTCATTATGCCTCATATAAGAAAAATTCAAGGGTGCTTTTTCACAGTATTAAATAGCAAAAGTAATCCCTCAGGAATATTGGTGCATATCTTATCTCACCGCTCCACCAGCAGCAATGCAGGCACCACGTGGGTGAGTGCTTCCTGGACTGCCAGCAGGAGCTAGCCAGGCTAGGAGGATTCAGGCAGAAGTTCAAGGATGATACTGAGGAAACAAAAACTACAACTTTGTTGGGGTTTTTTTGTTTGGTTGGTTTGTTGTTTGTTTTGTTTGTTCGTAAAGGTGGTAAATTGGCCATCCAAGAGAAAATTATTGTAAGTTGTTCTTCTTCCCATTATGGCCAGCCAGAATACTCTGGACTTCTCCTCCAAGCTGGTAAGGATGAGGTAACTTGGCTTCTAAAAAACTCTTACCATGTGTGGCCTGCCGGCATAGCCTGTTGCTTCTTGCAGTTTGGACCACACTGTTGGAGTGAGGTCACTCCAGACCTGACGTGCTCTGGTCCTGAGGTATGGATGTAACTGTGTGCTGCTAAAAACAAACAGTAATGATCTTGAAAGAATAACTTGTTGCCTTTTTCCAAATAAGCAGAGCAAAAAAATCAGTGAAAAATGAAAATTGCTATGTTTGGAATTTTCCGATCAGCAACAGTTCTCAGAAATATCCACTGGAGGAAGTAGGAGGATAGGAAGTGTTCAGTCATTTTTTTGGTCTACTGTATTTTTTATCACAATACTTCACGGAAGTCTATCCTTGCACAGAGAGCATCAGCCAGTCATTGGTAACTGATGGCGCTCCTTAGAGTCCTAAACACTGAGGGGGGTTGCAGCTGGGGAGCTGAGGATAGGTCTGTCACAGATGAGTCTGTCATTTTATTATTGAGAGCATTTCTCCATACTGTGTAAGTTTTTAAGCCACTTAGGGGTTGAGTGTTTTTTTGGTTGGATTTTTTTCCCCACAAAAATCATTATCTTATAATGTTCCTGCCTCATTTAACAGCAATTACTGCTAATATATTTTCATGGCGCAATTTTGTAATGTAAATTTAGCTTGACTGCATGACGATGCGGGGATTTGCAAGTGTGGCTGGTGGTGTTGCTGTGGGAATCCACATTAAACTGTGAAAGTAAGATCCTACAGTTCGTCTGTAATAAAGCAAAAGGGCTCCTGAGACCTTCCACCTTATCCTCCAGCCATACCCAGCCTCATGAAAGCTGGCTAAACCACAGCATGTAACTGAATTGGTCAAAAATGGGATTCCTGCTGCCAAGCCATGACAGGACCATTGGAGGCAGCACCTATAATTTTGACAAGAAGATCCCATGTATAAAGTAGAGAGGAGGTACTGGAGTCCAGCAAGAGCCATGCTGACCGCTGGTCAGTTTAGAATGTTTGCATACCTAACGAAGCCCAGCACAGCTCTGAAAAAACCCTGTATCTTTGATGCTATTTTGGCTCACAACTCAACTTTTCCCCCCCAACGGCCTCCCCATGCCCCGAGCTGGGACTCCAAGGGCCCTCCCTGAGGGATGCAGGATGTGAACAATCACATTCCAGCCAGATCTGTCATGCTGCAGTGTGGTCTGTGACTGCTGTGCCCACCGGCCCCTGGCCCTGCGAGGAGGATGGTGACAAGCACAAACGAAAGAGATGGCCAGCCCACACAGCCCAGCGGAGGTGCCTGGCTGGCACCACGTGCCCCCGCCCTGTGCAGGGACGGGGCTGGCCGAGCCTGATGTGCTCCAAGCAGAGGGGTACCCTGGCTTTGTTGCTGGCTTCAAACACCCTGGCAGGGAGGAAATCACCTTACATGTTTTCTTCTCCAAGGTAAATTGCTGCAAAAAGCATGACACAAGAGAGGAAGGCAGAGGAGGAGAGGGGAGTGTGTTGCATCACTCTGTTTTCACCCATGAGATTAGGGAGCTGCTGTTTTGCCTTTTTTTTCCCTAAAGAACGTTTTTCCGTCACCCAGGGGCATTTCAAAGAAAGGGGCCAAAGAAGCAGCAAGGCAAGGCATCAGCGCCAGACAGACCGCAAGGTATGGTAAGCCCAATTTAAGTGGAAGGAGGCCTCTTGCCCGTATCATTGAGAGCTATAATGCTCAGACATTAGGTCACCATGGCCTCTCTTAAGAAAAAACATGTGTTCAATGAAAGCAGATTGTCTTGGCTGTCAGTTCCTGATTTAGCCCCTATTCAGTATTTTCTATTTGAATTTGGCTACCCTAGCCAAACCCTGTTTGGATGATTGACATTTTTATAAGAGACTAGCAAATAGCAGATGACAAATGATTTACATCTCCTGCAGATTTATGAAGCTTTGGATTTATAAACATTTTCATGACTATGCCACAGCTATCTAAGTGTTTCCAAACAAAGAGACACAGAAGCTCCCAAGGAGCAAAGACCTCAGTATTAATTGGTTATTGTAGAACCTGGAGTACTGTTACAGAACCAGCTCCAACACTTGACCTGTCATTTACCCTTTTCTCCATCCTTTTCAGTTCCATTGCCCACTTCTTCTTGTTTATCCTCTTGCTTGCCCATGTGCTTTCACCCTTATGAGTTTTAACTCAAGTGTGCTGAGGTTTTTCCTGTTATGCTGATTTCTAAGACATTTGGAAAGCTTAAGGATACTGTTATTTGAAAAGCCTTGAAGCAACCTGTACATTTACAGGTCATAATGGCCTTAAGCTGAAGGAGGAGAGATTTAGATCAGACATAAGGAAGAAATTCTTCCCTGTGAGGGTGGTGAGGCAGTGGAACAGGTTGCCCAGAGAAGCTGTGGAGGCCCCATCCCTGGAAGTGTTCAAGGCCAGGTTGGATGGGGCTTTGGGCAACCTGGTCTAGTGAGGGTGTCCCTGTCCATGGCAGGGGGGTTGGAACTAGACGGGCTTTAAGGTCCTTTCCAACCCAAACCATTCTATGATTCTACAAAATGCAGGTAATTCACTTTCTGTGGAACACCCTGTTGTACCCATTCTCTCCTCCCAATGCTTTACTGGTAAACACATGCTTACACAGAAAAAAAAAAAATCCAAAACAAAATAAATCTATTAACTTAGACACCATGCTGCACCAACGTGACAGTAGTGCTCAGCATCTGCAGTCCAGAAAATGCCTTCCTGCAGCACCTGCTTGAACACTGTCAGATTTTGCCAAGCCACCACCCCCATCCAAGCCTCCCCATCAGACGGCTCAATATTGCCCTTGCCAACCCCACTGCATGTCTACTATAAAACATCCTTAGCCAGGCAGTTCCAAGTTTTGGACAAACAGGTAGGCTCGATGTGGTGGCACAAAAGATGCCAGCTGAGGTTGACTCTTCTGAATGTAAAGCCTTAAGCGTGGTGCTGCAGCAGTAGTCAGGACTTATTACCATTTAAACAGCAGCCTTGGCCCTCTGTTAATCTTATTCACTACAGCCTCATCGAAACAAGGTGGTTGACTTCATAACTGAAATTTGAGAGTGAACTTTTAATTTAATTTAGTGGTCAAAATGGGAAGGCAGAGGTGCCAGCATGGAAATTCTCAAATCCTGGTAGAATGCTATGGCAGATCATTGCTCAGCTGTGGAAAGCATCAGGGTATTTTATGAGGTGCCCCTAAGGCATACCAGCCTTTTCTGTCCCAGGATTATGCCCTCACTAAGCTTCTGAAGTTCTGGTCCAGCCGAAACTGTGCTCCCAGTACACACGATAGGAGCAAGTCTTTCCACTGGCTGTATTGGAGCGCTGTATAGTTATAGTCACTAAAATCTGAGTAAGATCTCAGATTAACATCTGGTGGGAGCCTCTTGCTGACTCCTTGGAAATACACTTCCACCCAAAGCAAACAAATGTCCCTTCAGACAGCTGCAAGGCTCTGTGTGAATGCCCTGCTTGGAAACAGGCTGTGGGATGAAGAAAGGGTTGAAATTTTTGGCCATCGTTTTATTCTGGTTGCACAATTCTGTTAACGCCTTCTCTCATGCTGTCCTGGCTGCCATTGAGAACCACTTTCTCGCTCAAATGCATGAGTCAAAGCCTGAAGAACGTTGCTGCAAGAAAGGTAAAGTGTTCATCCCACTACAAGTGAAAGAAATCACCAAGGACCTTGCTTCTGGAGCCTGGTCTGCCCACTGCTGTCATTTTAGAGTTTCCCTGTTCAGCTGTGAGCCAGCATCCTGATGCTGAGGAAATCTACATCCAGGCACATCAGTGAGTGCCACATTAGCAGCAATTTCTGCTCAGAGCTCCACACTGTCTCTTCAATTAAAAATTGAGATTGGCACCAGCTAAAATAAGCTTTTCAGAAGGCCTTTTCCAGACAGAGGAATACCCATCTTTCAGAACTGTTCCTTTCCATATAGAGATGCTAGGAGCAAGCAACGCGCTACGGAAGTGCACATGTATATGTACATATATGCATACACATATACAAGCATCATAGAGATTTTGTTCTGAAACAGCAGTAAGGCACATCTGCCAACACATAAATTAAAGGCAAGTAGCTATATTAGGCAGGAGAGATAGAACGGAAACCTGCAGGGAAACGTTGGTCTCTCATTTGAGCAAGAAAGAAAGTCTGCTGGTTGCTGAAAGCAGCTCTCTCTCTCTTCTAAAGCAACACTTTCAGTCTTTAAAGGCAAGCTTTTCCCCACAAGAATTTGCTAAAAGGGTAACTGTGAGGGAATCATTCTTCCTGCAGCAATGCTGCTGAAGCCTAATAACCTTAACCAGCCTTAGGTGTCCATGCTCCAGCTCTGTATCTCCTCTTAGCTCATTCTGCTACTTAACCTAATTACAGAGGTGTCCTGGTTTCAGCTGGGATAGAGTTAATTTTCTTCCTAGCAGCTGGTATAGTGCCATGTTTTGGATCTAGGATGAGAATAATGTTGATAACACAGTGATGTTTTTGTTGTTGCTAAGCAATGCTTACACTAACTCAAGGACTTTTCAGCTTCTCATACTGCCCCACCTGTGAGGAGGCTGGGGCTGCACAAGAAGCTGGGAAGAGGCACAGCTGGGACAGCTGACCCAAACTGGCCAAAGGCATATTCTATACTATACGATGTCATGTTCAGCATATAAACTAGGGAAAAAGTTGGCCAGGGGGCCCCTGCTCAGGAACTGGCTGGGCATTGGTAGGTGGGTGGTCAGCAACTGCATTGTGGATCACTTGGGGGTATTATTATTATTAGTCATCGTTATTATTATTAATAATTATGTATAATATATAATAATTATTATGAATAATAACAATTACTTTTCCTTCCTTTTCTGTCATATTAAACTGTTTATTTCAACTTACTAATTTTACTTTTGTTTCCTAATTCTCCCCCCATCCCACCTGGGAGGGGGGTGGTGAGCAAACGGCTCTGTGATGTGTAGCTGCCTGTCGGGTTAAACCGCAACAAGAGCAGGAGACACCTCAAGACTGTGGCAGATGAGGAAGTGGGGGAGGGTTAGGGTTAGGGACAACACAGGCTTTCGTCATGTGTCCTCACGCATGGCTTGTACAGGATGAAAAAAAAAAATCCCTCTTCCCTTAGAAAAAGGATAAGCTCCACCTATGCGAGCACAGGAGAGGCAAGCAGGGGAACCCATGCACTGCTGTGCAGCTGGGCTGCGCTTCCCAGCAGGCTGCGCTCCCGCATCGCCCAGGGCCCCGGCCAGCGGCGCTGGTGCCAGGCACGGCTGTGTCCGACGCTGAGGATGAATTATGTGGCACATGTAGGTCTGCCTCTGCAGGGACTGAACCGTCCCTGCTTCTCCTTATGGTGGAGTATAAAGGGAAGCTGTGAAAACAAGTAGAGAATCACTGTGAATTTCCTGCATGGAGATCTTGGTGGCAATGGGACTGTTGAGCTGGAGGCAATGTGACAGCTGTGGAAAACAGTAAATGATTACGAGGAGAGTGAGCAGTTTTGTCTTTAACTCTTGCAACAGAAAAACAAGAGGGCATCTGTGAAATGAGCCTGGCAAAGTTGCTTTTCCTGATTGGTTTGTGGTTTTTTTTTGAGATGCCTGTGGAATGTCATGAGAGCTGGAGACAGGATGAAATAAAGTGTCTCAGTAGTGCTTTAGAAAACTCTTGCTATATAAGAAAAGAAATACATAAAAGAGGCAAATCCCTCCTTAGGTCATATACATGCCTGTAACTTGCAGTAATTGAAAAGGAACTTCTTGAAAGTTGCTATTGAAACTTGCTATTGAAAATAGCAACTTAAGCAAAAGCAAAATAGATTTTTACACCTTTTCCTGCAATGCTTGTTTTAGTCATTCTAGGGAAAATATCATAAACAGAGGGGCAGTACGAATGAGTATAATAGTACTATTTCAGACACTTCTGAAAGCAATCATCAATGCATGGTACGAAACACAATCACTGAGGTATAAGCCAGGCTGCCAGGCTGTTTTTCTGACAAGGCGCATACGTGTAATTTGCATTCCTGCCTTTTGCAGAGAAGTGTGGCGAACCACTTCAGCCACCGCTGCACCCAGTTTTGAGGGTCACGGGAAGCAAGAGGTTTGTTTTTTTTCTGCTGGAAGACAAAGGGGATCCTCCTGTGGGCTTCTTCCCAATTCTTATGTAAGGAGAGCTTCAAACAGACGGGGCAGTTCAGCAGCAAAAATCATGCCGGCGTGTAGAAAACAGCCACACAGCACTCAATGGGAGTAACAGTGCTGCTCTCCCACCCCTTTGCCGTGCTGCCTCAGGTAGCTAGCGCAGCGAGGAAGGCGGGCTTGCCCTTCCTCTGCACCTCCCTGGGTGTAACAGGCTCCGGAGGTCACTGGGGACGGGATAAGGACATGATAGCTCTCCAGATTTGCTTGCATTCTCACTTGGAGCGGATCCAAGCCTCCCAAGCGTTTATTTGTGAAACGGATGTTTTTCAGCGTGGTTGTTTTCAGAACAAACACCTTTGCTTTGCAGCTGAAATGTTCGGTGCCATCTACCAGGCAACCTCCTCTTGCCCCAGGCAGCCCTGCCCAGCAAGCCCCACGCATGGTACCCCCCTTCCCGCTGAAACCTGGATGACACCACAACATGCTGCACTGACAAGAGACTTTGGCTTCAATAAACCTGCAAACTGTGACACGCTGCATTTCAGCAGAAGAGCCAGCAAGAGCTAGCTGTAACCCTGAACTGAGGTGCGACCTTCAGGCACAGTACCGTACAGGTAATAAGGACAACAGCACGTCTGATCTTTGTACCGCAGAGCGGTAAGGACAGCTGAAGCGTGTGAGTTAGTAACATGAGATGTGACCACACCAGAGAGTGCCTGGTGAGGAGATTTGACTGCATTCCTGAGAAACTGCAAAGCAATGCCTGTAGGAAGCTTTATAGTAATTCCCCAGGGATAGTATCGCTTCCACGACATCTGCTTTTCAGGTCTGGTTCGTTCCTGACCTCTGCACAGTGTGTAAATCACCAAATAAGCAGAACAGGATTCTGGAAGCAAGCGGGTAGCACGGGGCTGGGCAGAGGTGAATTTAATTCTCCCCTATCTCTTCTGAGCTGGTTTGATCTGTAAAACCCTACAGGCATGAAAGCAGATCTGGGAGGGCCCCAAGGTCTTGGCGCGGCGCTGGTGTCACTCACCCTGCCTGCCATCTGCGGCCCCGAGGATGCGGGGACATCTCCGTGAGGCGGGAGGCCAGGAAGAGAAGCGGACTCTGAACTGTCATAGAAGCAGGAGGAAGACTCGCATGAAGGGAAAGTCTATCGCCTCCCTAGTGCCCCGGTGCAAATGATACGTACCCACCCCAACCACAACCACAACCACCCCTGAGGGAAACGGCACCCATGATGTAAGACTTGCTACCGACAAATACATGCCGCCATCCACACGCCTCGAGATTTCCTCTTGCAGAGAGGCAGCAAACGCAGAGATCCGTTCGCGCAGCCCAGATTCCAAACCCGACTCCGGTGACCGCCGAGGTGCCCCAGCACGTACCCCCAGCCCCACGGCGTGCTTTGCGTCCGCAGGTTCCACCGAAATGCCAGAAAACACTGGCCGTTGTTTAAGCACGTCCTCCTCGGAGCGGAATTTGAGAAAGCCCCGGTCACGTTTATGACCGGGAGCTCGGTACAACCCTCAGGGGGAATTTTCCGGCCGGGTGTGTGGAGACGCCGCGCCCCGCCGGAGCCGCCACCGCCGGGTTTCGCGCCCGCACCGCGGCAGATGCTCTGCCCCCTGGTGGCAGCGGAGGGGAAAGACAGGGCGCCGGAGGGCTCTGGGAACGCGAGAAAAACGCCGTTGGTGGGGTTTTTAAAAATTTATTTACTTACGTTACCTCAAGCTGTTCTAAAAATTTATGGGTACCATTTGAAAGGATAATTTGGGCTTTTCCTAGTTTCGTTGAGGAACAATTGTCTGATCTTGACTGGAAATGCCCTACTTCATTCTGTTATATACACTTAGAAAAATTCACTTCTGTCCAAAAACTTTCACGACCCTTCAGAGAACAGCCCGACAAACACAGTTTACACGAGCGAGTGTTGGTTAGGCAGGCAGAGTTCCATAGGGCAGTTTATTACTGTCATTCTATAGGAAAAAGCCGCCCGAAGGGAAGTGAGCTCTGCCTGGCCATCAAGCTCCCCATGTGAATGCATTCAATACCACATTTGGGGTGAAATTACCAAGCATAATAGACTGGAGATTAACTAAATTAAGGAGGAAAAAAAAAAAAAAAAAAGGAATGTGAAGAGCTAAGGATAAGCGGAACGTGCTTGAAATTTACTGAGAAACTCCTGTCTGCCTCAGGAGCACGGCGCTGGAAAGGGAGAGGATCTCTGGGGGTAGAAGTGTACTTGCCCTTCCTGAAAGAAAAGAGCTTTTTCCATAATCCAGACAAATGCTTCTGAAATATCCTGAGCTCTGGAATCAACAATATCCGGCATGCCAGGCTGATCTACAGGTTGCTGACATTAATGTATACGATTCCCTCTGACTGAATAGGCTGCCTCTTAATTTGATGGGGCAGGCCCACCTTGCTGCACTGAAACAGATATGCACAGCAGACTGACAAGAAACAGCTGAATTTTCAATATTGTGTCTAGCTGACCTAAATGTGGCTTCCTGTGAGAATTTCCAGAGAATTTCAAGCAATTTAATTGATAACACTTTATTAAAATCATTAACTAACGATTCCTGCTTATAAAAAATGCAAAGCAAAAACGTTTGAGATGTTATCTCAATTTTAGAATCAATCTGTAAGGATAAAGATTTTTCTGGCACTGTTAAAAATACCAAAAATGTCAAATGCAGTGACTTATTTTTGTGAAAAGTCCTGCAATTATAAAGCAGGGTGATTTTTCACTGGAAAGCATCAATTGCCTCCAAGTAAATAGAAGACACTCCTCTGCACACTCTCTCCGTATCTTTTGGTAGCGTACCTGTCTTTGTCATATCCACTTTTGTTCAGCTAAACTAAAAATCGCTACAAGATTCAAACTGTTTGGGTTATTTATGTAAATGTAGCTAAGACCTTTGCAGAGACGACTGGGACGCTTTGCAGCAAAGGCCTCTCAGCTCCTAGCTTACTTGTGGAACCACCCAAAACTCTGGCAAGTCTGTCCAGGCCAAATGACTGTCGAAATGTCTAATAAATAAACACACACACACGTGTTTTGTCAGATTTGGGACTGCAGGAAGACTCCCTTGGCTTTTGCGAAGCCTGTCGGGCCATGCTCGGCTGTGCAAAGGAAACTGAGCAAATAGTGCATCTATTATACACAGTTTCCTTTGATTCCTCGTGCTTGAATAAATGAATTATTATTTTTCTTCAGAAGGAGGAACAAAAACTGGGCAAGAGGCAAGTGGAGGTGCTTCCTTGATAATCAAGCACTCCTTTTTTCCTTTTCAGAGGACTTTTATTTGCCAAGCCTGTTCTGCACAAGCTTTAAAAGGCCTCAGCTTCTAACAATGCTGTGTCCTCGTTGAGGCTGACCTGGAGCGGACCTCTATTCACGAAATATAAAGATGCTAATTATTTTGTGTATAGGCCTTAACGTGATTACAGCGAGCATGGGCAGTGGTTGTTGTTATAGCAATCTGAATTAAATTATGCTTGTGCCAGCATAATTAGGATCCCCCCCATGAGTTTATTGGGCTGGTATTTAATGTGGCATCTCAGCAGCTTGGTAAAAACGACGACAATTTCACTTTTGTGCTGGCTAAAGCATGCAGGCTGAGAGACAGAGAAAAGGAAATTTCTTGAGCAAACCCTGAGGAGGGAGATCTGGACCTTATGTGAATCCCAGAGATGCCTTTCCTGCCCCTCTGAGCATTTCAATAAATGCTCATTAAAAAAAAAAAAAAAAGATCTGGAGTTGTAAAAACTAAACTTAGCCCAGGCTTTCCTTGTTAAATGAATGCCTTTGCACAGTGGCAACAATCATAGTATTCAAGTCCTGCAACACAAACGAGGTAGTGAAGTTATTAGGCTGGGGACAGGCGTGCACGTCGTGGGGCACGAGCTGCCCGGGGTCTGGCGGCGTCCCGAGCCCCAGGCGGGACCAGCCGAGGCAGGCGGCAGTGGCAGGGCCTTTCAGAAAGCCAGGCGGGAGGTTGAATGCAGTGAGGGGGGTTGAATCGGTGCTGCTAGCCAGTCCGTGTCCCTGACACGGCCACAGGGCCTCGGACCCTTCACAGCAGGCAGGACGTCCACTGAAGCTCGGCAAGCCCCCACGCCGCCCACCAGCCCTCCCCGCTGCAACCCCAGCAGCACCTGTCCCGTTGTTAGCGGCACCATGGCCGTGCAACTGTCCCTCTGTCTCCGTCCTGGGGAGCAATGCTGCACTGGCTGCAGCTTTACTACACAGCTTTGGGAGCAGCTGAAGGTGAAAGAGCATCTTCTGCCTCCTTTCTGCTGCTTTGGAGGACATGCTGTCGGAAGCTTCCCAAGGGCTGGGCAGCTGGTGTTTCCAGTGGAGGAGGAGCAGCGACTGCTTGCCGCTCATGGCTGGCTCTGCTCCCAGTGAGATGTCCCCGAGGATACTATGAGCAAGGAGGGCATCCCTGGGGCTTCCCCGCTTCACAGCGGGCATCAGGGAAAGCTGGGAGACCCAGTCCCAGAGCACCCCATGAGAAGTGATGGCAGGGCAGGGATGTGCAGAGCTATAACAGACAAAACATGGCTGTCCAAATCATAAACATTGTCAACGCAGTCAGGAGGGAAAAAGTGTTAGTTTTCCACAGTAACTTCAGCATGATTAACTCTGACATGCAGTTCAGCTTCTAAAAGAGACGTTAGTCCATCAGAGGTGTGAGTCTCATGGTGGCAGCAGTGATGCAAATGATGGGTTTAAAGCCTGTGCGATCAGTACTACAGGGATCTCACTGCAGCAGAAAATCACTGCGTCACACACTTGGTGGGATGCTTAGCTTCCAGAAACACACAAAAAATTAGCTGAAATCTAAGCAAATGCATTGCAGCTGATGGGATGGCACACACATTTAGAATTATGCGGGTGCTTAAGGAATTTGTGAAACTAGGTAGTGTAGTTTGCTTTCATTTCTAGCATAATACGATTTTCTGTATATAGTGTGAAGTCAGAAACAAGCCATAAGGTCAAGTCTACCGTATAGACAAGAACTGCACATCTACCACATACTTTCCAGGAACTCACTCAGTTTCTGAACATATGATGTTCTTAGCCAGGGCTTATGTTCTCTGGGATCATGATGAGCCACGAATGTGAAAGAAGCTGTGAGGTAACCAGTTCATGGGTGAATTCCCATGCAGCAGAGCTCACCCATCTAAACAGCCCAAGACTCTGTCTCCAAAACTGTAAGAGACAACACCAGAGCAGCAACCACAGCTTCCCAGGTTCTCACTGTATTCCACCCTCCTCATAAACAGGAGGGAACATTGCCTTAAAGGCTGGTACTTTCAAGCATATATTTACATCACACAATTGCCGTATAATTGCCAGCATTAATTGCCCCAAGAATAAAACACTATGGGAGGAAAATTTTGCGCTCAGTAGGTAATATTTGCAGTTAAGCTTGTTGGAGGGGGTTAGGTAGGCTTAATCAAGACTTGTCATAACTGACCACATGATGGCTTGTGATAGATTTTGCTTCTGCCCCAGAGTAGTGGTGGGACAATGCAGCGGCGTAATGCTCAGGGGCCAGATTCAAATCCTGTTTGGCTTCAGTGTTTGTTGAAAAAAAGAGTTGAGGATGACTTTTTTCCTTGGAAATGGATCACCACCCACATGCACTCATGCATTCTGCTGCCAATAAACATTCTCGTCTGTCCTGCTCTATCTGTTTCTCCAAGGTGATCAGTCCCTGTCTTGCTACAGGGCACATCCATGGTTGGCTGGAGTGCCAACCCTCTCATGGGAGGCTGCCTCATCATACAGGGAAGCCCACATAGCCTATCAGAGCCTCAGCAGTGACAACAAAACTGATTTTGGCCTTCTAGAGATGACACCATCAACTCTGATATCTCCCACTACCCTGTGTGAGTGATGTTATTGTCCTAGCAGTACAGGGAAAGCTCTTCCTTGGCCCACCCAGACTGCCAGGGCTTTGCCTTCTCTGGATGATGGGTACTCTCCAGCTCCAAGTAACACTAGCTTTTGACGGGCCAGATAACATCATGCATCTCTGCTTGAAGGAGCCAGTCCAGCGGTGCTGCCCAGTCTCCTGCACAGGAGCAGGGAGGAAGAAGGGTGATGGAGGTGGAGGGCTGCACACTGTGGGCCTGTTTTGACACTGGCAGCAAAGCCACAGCTGCCCCTTTTTAAGACAACAACCCCAGCTGGTGGCCAAAGCAAGCCCTGTACTCCAACTGCAGGACCCAGCCATGAAAGTTGATGAAGCATCTTAATGATCACAGCAACTGGAGGGGAAAGAACAATTATTCATGCAAATAAATTTTGGTAGATGTCTATTTCCATGTGGCACCCAGAACAGAAGTGTCTTCCTTCCTTCCCTGGCTGCACGCAAGCTGATGCAAGGATTCACCTGCAATGGGTGTCTCAGCACAGCAAGGCAGTAGGGATCTTCTCGCTGTCAGTAGTAGTGGTGACTCCATTTTATCTAGCGTCAATCTATGGATCTTAATATAGACCTTTGTTACAAGAGATAGAGTACTGTTCCTGTGAAAGCACTGCCTTTTGGAACAACATTCCAATGAGTATTATAAGAGCACTCATCAAATTGGGGAGAGCTGGGGGGGGGGGGGCCAAAAACTGTTTTAGGAATTGAAAATGAACTAATGATATTTAGCATAGAATAGTCTTATAGGCACCTTCAGACTTAACAAAAAGAAATAAAAGAATCAGGCTTCGATAAAAACAAACGCAAATCTTTATGTGATGTGTCTCAGTTCCCTGCAGCCCATAAAGATAACTAAGCGTAAACCCAACCGTATGAACTTATAAAACAGCTCTTATAAGCTAAGCTGACACTATAGGGCATGGCCAAAATGCAACTGAATAGTTCACCAAAGTAATGTGACACAGAAGACAGTCTGGCTTCATTTTCACATTGTCAGGGCACTTCATTTGAAGTGAAGGAACAAAACCAGTTCATCATTTCTGCAGAGGTCTCCTGGTAGTAGTGCAGTCTAAATGCCATTATCGTTAGTACCGCTGAACGTTTTACACTGATTTGACTTTTGCTGTTCCTTCCTGGATTTGAGAAGAATTATTTACCTGTAACTCTGCTGCTGCCGGTGCAGGTAGAGGCTGTATGGGGGAGGCAGAGACCGGAGACCAGAAATGGGAGTTTTCCTCAGCTATTAATTTCTCTCCCCACTAGATGGCCCATATCTCTACCCGTGAGCTGGGGAGAGGAAGATTTTCTTCCCTGCATGTATTTTTGCTCTACAGAGCGATCCCACACCTGCAGGCAGGCTCTGCAGGCTGACAGCCCCACGCAGGGAAACCCACTCCCTGCCGCCCTACCCCTGGCATCGCTGAGGGCTCTCTTTTGGAAATCCCAGCCTCCGTATCTAGGTAGAGAAACACAGCGCCTGAGCCCTGGATACGTGCCCTTTCAACATACAACTATCCACCGGAGAACCAGTGCCAACTGTGATGGTGTTTTTCCAGAAAACTGTATTCGGAAACTCGTATCCTGAATTTAAAGGCGACTCCCCTGTTTTTACAGCATACGGATATTTCACCCGCACGTTGCTATTCCTCTTGCTGCTGCACAGAGACATTTATGCAGCATTAAGCAGGTCTGACACTGCCCAGCAGAAAGCAGGGTGCATCCGCTTGTATATCTACATAGATACACACTTAGGTATTTAACTCCCTCCCCACACTGAAGCGGGAAAAACTACCCCACAAAAGAAAAAAAAATCTCTAGCTACATTAATCTATGAAGATAAAAATAAGATATGTAAGTTCCTCTTTGTGCCCCAACCAGGACAGGAAAAAAAGCAGCCCTTTGTAAGCATATTTACTTACAGTTAGAGAGCAGGAAGGACTGGCATATTTCTGAGAAAAATGTAATCTGTTCAGGAGTGAGGACATCTGATGTAAAAATGGGAGCAAACCAGCATGGCAGAAAAATCAATTGTTTTTTTAGCTTGAGGAACTTGGATGCAGGTAAATTAGAAAACCTCACATTCCCACTCTAAAATCAGAGACTTAATGCTAAGAAAGGAATCAGACACACAGGAAAAAATCTCTTCCGTTACAGGTTTTCTGACATGACCATCTCCTTGCATTACATCTGCACTGCTCTCAACTATATGTCGAAATCATATAGCCTAAGGAATTCATGTCCTGATGGTGAAGACATAAAATATGCATACACATTATTAAAGTTGCATTAGTTTTGTTCAATCTGCAACACAAGACCTTGGAGGCATTGTTGCCTCGAAGAGAAAACACCAGTTTGGGTAGTTACAGAACATAAACGCTAATTCCTTCTCTGATATTCACCTAGCTTGAAACTTCAGTCATGTCACTTACGCTGCAGTTCCCGTACTTGTAAAGTACGGAGGAAGTAGTGGTGTGTTTGAACACGGCTTTGAACGCACAAGCTGCTGCTGCTTAATAGCTCTGTATTTTTAAAAACTCACCTCTTTTTCAAGAAATCAGAGTCTTTTTAGGGGTTCACCTGGTTTTCCCATGGTCATCCTTGTGACAGGCTGTGGAGCTGTTCCCAGCGGAGAGAAGGAAGAGATGCCAAATGGCAGAGCGTGGGCACAAGGCACGCTGCCTTTCACAGGACACCATGGCTGCCCATGTAGAACAGCCCGGTGATGCGTCGAGCCCAGCGTGCATCGCACGCAGTGGCCCCTGCGGTGTGCTCTGGAGGAAACGGCAGGCATCCCCACATAATTCAACCTGTCAGGTGGTCAATATTATACTACGGGGACAAGCTGTGCATTCCTGACCTCCTCTGTCACTCATGCCAAGGAACAGGATTAATGACCCCTGTAAGGACCAGAATAGAAATTGTACTAGAAAATATCAATCTTCTTCCTTTCTGTAATATCCAGATCTGTACTTTAGCACAGACCAAGCCCTCTTCTGAAAATTCCCAGAGGTCCTAGCCAAAAGCACTAAAATCCTCATGCCAAGCTGCACTGTCAATGTAACATGCTTCTATCTCCCCACAATGCTCTTGGAAAGCTGTTTTCCCCTCTTCTTGGGGTGGTTAACATGTCAACGTCTTGCCTGCCTCCCACATCCTGACAGACCCGACATTACTGTACTTCATTACCCTCAAGGAAGAAGTACAGCCATCCCCAGCCACCACACATCCATAGCAATTTACCCTGGGCATTGTGATTGCTTCTCTGTCTCTCAAGCTACTGAAGACATGAACATCTCAGGTCCATCCAAGACAGGCAACCTGAGGTTGATCTGTCCAGTCATGGCTATTCTGTGGGAAGGCTTGAGATCTTTGGGCCTCAAGAATAAAGGGTTACGCTAATTTGATGGGCAACAAAATACAGTAACATGAGCAGTCTGCTGTTGACCAGAGCACAGGGAGCCTGAACAAAAGGTAACTGAGTTTCTGCATAACCTCAACGGAACTGGTGTAGGACTGCAGCCTTTCTTCCTCTCCAACCTATGTGGCAGAGATCACTTTTCTTCTTCAGTAATTAGAAGTGAGGTCTCAGAATAAAAAGCAATCAGTGTAATACAGCTGCAGTACTGGTGTTAGATATGCATAACTGAGAGCATGGAGAAAGAAAGCAAGAGCACGTTGCATAAGAATAATAGCAGGTCTCCATGAAGTCATATGACCAGTCAGTTGGTGGATTAACAATTTTACCAGTTTTTCCTTTTATTTTTTTTTCCCCCTCTGGGAGAGATACTCTCTGTAATGGAGTCCTTAGTATAAAATAATGCATTGAACTATAACTGTAATATTGATTTTTGCAATGTCTCTCACACAGCAAGCAATCCTTTGAGCCACCAGAGTTTAGTCACTGGAGAAATGCAGTCTAAGATAATACAGATGTATGCATCAGGGTGTATGACTGACGCAATCGATTTCCACATTCCCATGATACAGGTTGTTGAAATTTTGTATACTCATACATTAGGAATGAAGCTGCATACAAGCACTTGGAGAAGAAGCAAATTTCATTCTTGATCTTTCTTTCAGAGATCACCAGAAGGTCAGATTTTTTGTTAAATCTGGTCTCAAACACTGTCATTCCCTTTAAGCTGAATGAATTTTCATTCTAGTCCTCTGATCATGGGAAGAAACGACTTCAAGATTTAGTATTTCTGTCTCAAAAAGGTCATCACTCTAATATTTGATTATTCTATTTCATTTTCCATCTGTGGGACATGTAGGACATGAAACTTCTAATATGGAGAAATTAAGGGAATTTGAAGCCGCACACTACTTCAGTTTTTTGAGCTTTAGGCAAGACACCTCTCAAAGGGAAGCAAGCACATTTTAGACATTGATGCTGATTGTCACTGTGAGTTAATGGGTCACCTGCAGTCAATTAATAAAGACTTGAGGTCCATACAAAGCGGATCCTCGTTTTGGATGAATTTGAGCACACATAAGCAGGAGCTTCCGCAGTAAATAACAGTTTGACAGTCATGTTACTGTTTCACAATATGTTCCTCCTTAATAACACTAATTCAACAGCGCGCTAGGATCCAGAACCTGAAAATTATTTAGCTGCCTAATGAGTAAAATCACTGGAATAAAAGTGTCTTAAAGCACCACAGAAGGTGCTTTAGGTGTCACGTTTCCATAGAAATTTCAACTTGATGAATATCACATTATTGACACCTCTTTCTCTCCGAAGAACACACCATGACGTTTTCCAATCCTTATTCTAAGAAGAGTTTCCCCATTCAGAAGCAAGAATCCCATGGAGTTTGTGAGGAATTTTGCTGTTGCTAATAACTTTCCAGGACAGGTGCTCACAGCCTATGGCACGCAGTTATGAGCCTGCACTTAGGCATAAGTACTTAAGTCTCTACTGTAGTTAAATCTCATCCTAAATAAACTTTTGATGCGCCAACCAGAGGACAAGTCAGAGCTAATGAAACATCTCTGCAATGCTGAGGAACAACGCAGTGATTGGGAAGGCAGTTTAGGTCAATTATTACAAAATTCTGCACCCAAAATGACATACAGATAATCTATATAAAACTTTAAAGCCCTCACAGGATTAAATTTTAAATGATCTAATATCAGGCTAATACTTTTCTCTCAAAGAACACACTGCTTCTGAGCACGAGCTGCAGGCAAGCCTCAAATCATCTCTTTCCAGCCAGTCATAATGGAGTGGGTCACTAATTAAAGCTTTTCTCCCCTTTTCTCAAGTGTCCACCTAACCAAAGACTGTTTCCAGGACAGAGAAACTGAAAGACAAGAGAAATTTAAGTGTCCAACATCTCCTCTGTTCAACATCTTTGTTGGCAATATGGATAGTGGGATCGAGTGTACCCCCAGCAGGCTTGTCAACAACACCAAGCTATGTGGTGTGGTTGACACGCTGGAGGGAAGGGATGCCATCCAGAGGGACCTTGACAGGCTTGAGAGGTGGGCCTGAGCAAATCATGTGAAGTTCAACAAGGCCAAGTGCAAAGTCCTGTATGTGGGTTGGCGCAATCCCAAGCACAGGTACAGGCTGGGTGGAGAATGGATCGAGAGCAGCTCTGAGGAGAAGGAATTGGGGGTCCTAATTGATGAAAAACTCAACATGAGCCGGCAGTATGCACCGGCAGCCCAGAAATCCAACCGTGTCCTGGGCTGCATCAGAAACAGTGTGGCCAGCAGGTCAAGGGAGGGGATTCTGCCCCTCTACTCTGCTCCGGTGAGACCCCACCTGGAGTACCGCATCCAGCTCTGGGGTCCCCAGTACAGGAAAGACATGGAGCTGCTGGAGCAAGTCCAGAGGAGGGCCGCAAAGCTGACCGGAGGGCTGGAGCATCTCTCCTGTGAGAACAGGCTGAGAGAGCTGGGCTTGTTCAGCGTGGAGAAGAGAAGGCTCCAGAGAGATCTAGTTGCAGCCTTCCAGTACCTAAAGGGGGCCTACAGGAAAGACAGAGAGGGGCTGTTTATCAAGGAGTGTAGTGATAGGACAAGGGGGAATGGGTTTAAGCTGAAGGAGGGTAAATTTACATTAGATGTTAGGAAGAAATTCTTCACTGTGAGGATGGTGAGACACTGGAACAGGTTGCCCAGAGAAGCTGTGGCTGCCCCCTCCCTGGCAGTGTTCAAGGTCAGGTTGGATGGGGCTTTGGGCAACCTGGTCTAGTGGAGGGTGCCCCTGCCTATGGCGGGGGTGGTTGGAACTAGTAATCTTTGAGGTCCCTTCCAACCCAAATCATCCTGTGAGTCTACAATTCTGTTATTAGGCAGGATAAAGAAGTTATAGACATGTTTAAGAAACCAGTACATGATTCAAAAGCCTGAGACACTTTGAAATGTAACTCAGGTGAACTGTCCTCAGCACACCTTGACAGAAAGTTGTCTTTTACCTACCACACTAATTCTGGATCAGCATAGGTTGGAAAAGCAACAGGTGCTGAAGAAAAAGCTGGGAGGCCAAACATCCTCTTCATCAGAAACTGTGAAGTACTTTTCTAATCCTAGTGATCATTGTCTGTAGGTTTTTAAAATATTTCCTCCAGAAAGACCAAAATACTCTGCATTTGCTCTCCACAAAGGACAACATATTGCCTAGCTTTCCTCTAAATTCTCTGTATGTGCCTCTCCTTTACAGAATCACAAGGGTTGGAAGGGACCTCAAAAGATCATCTAGTCCAACCCCCCCTGCCAAGGCAGGGCCACCTAGAGCACATCACTCAGGAACACGTCCAGTCGGGTTTTGAATGTCTCCAGAGAAGGAGACTCCACAACCTCTCTGGGCAGCCTGTTCCAGGGCTCTGTCACCCTCACGGTGAAAGTTTTTCCTTACGTTAACCTGGAACCTCCTATGCTCCAATTTGCACCCATTGCCCTTTGTCCTATCGCTTAGTGAGGCCGAGAAGAGCCTGGCTCCATCTTCCCGACACTCACCCTTAACATATTTATAAACATTGATGAGGTCACCCCTCAGCCTCCTCTTCTCCAAGCTAAAGAGACCCAGCTCCCTCAGCCTTTCCTCATAAGGGAGATGTTCCACTCCCTTGATCATTTTCATGGCTCTGCGCTGGACTCTCTCTAGCAGTTCCCTGTCCTTCTGGAGCTGAGGGGCCCAGAACTGGACGCAATACTCCAGATGTGGCCTCACCAATGCAGAATAGAGGGGGAGGAGCACCTCCCTCGACCTACTGACCACAGCCCTTCTAATGCACCCCAGGATGCCATTGGCTTTCCTGGCCACCAGGGCACATTGCTGGCTCATGGTCATAACTCCTTTGGTCATGGTCAAAGCTCCTTTGACTGGGAGCTTCTCTGTTCAGAGAGTGCCTGGCACATATCTAACATGTATTTGTGATTAATTAATTGTTATCAAAGAGAGACCTGTAGCTACAGACAGATTGCTTCGCCTCCTTGGAGAAAACATGGCCTTGCTCATGTTCAATGTCTGAAATTGAAACAAGAGCCCCAAACATCGCTCTTTGTCATCAGTCTGTTGGAAAATTTACTTTCAGGGGCTAAACAATGGGAAAGGCAGCAACGTGACCCATGCAAGAGTTCTGAGTAAACTCCCATCCCCTTCTCTGTTTCCAACCCTGGGTGAGGCCATTCAGATGCAGAGAAGGTATCCATCTCTGAGCTATTGGAGAGGAATCCTGGTGAGTTCCGTGCCACCTGTGGGCAGCACAAACCTAGCGCTTCCCAGGAATAACCAAGAGACGACAGCAATTTCTGCCTCCTGAGCAACCCTCTGCTATCCCTTCCCTAAAAAACTCTCAACATATGAAGCAAAAAACACCCCAAAACTCTTGAAGAAGGGAACAAAAGGAAGGAGGCTGAGGGGATGATTCTAGAGAAGACTCTGCCATGAACCCATTTCCTTACTTGTGTTAGCACACAATGTACCACAGGAGAAACTTACTCTGGGAATGAAACACCAAATACTGCTTCTTCTGGGAAGGTTTTTGCTGCAAAGGTACAATCCGACCAAATGTTTTAGTTCCTCAGAAGCCACCTTGTTCTGAGGTGCATCGACACAAAAAAGAGCCATCTTCCAGCCTGTTGCAGCAAAGGTTTTGACAAAACAGCAGATATAAGTAGCTACTCATGGGAAAATGGTAACAACTGATCTGTGACCAAAACCAGCCTGCGCGACTTGGCCATGCAGGACAGTGAAGCACGTTAATACGACACACTCAGGTGTGTGCCTTTTCTGCCCTTTGTGAGTGCTGAGTGTAACAGAGGATATTTAAAAAAAATAAAAAATAATTTAAAAAATTTCCAGTTTATTCCAGAAGAAGCTGTATAAACATGCAGAAAGGGTGATGACTAATGCTGGACAAATTAATTTTGTTGCAACGTTTGTTTCATGAAAAGCCTTAAATGAACCTGTTCAGTTTATTTCCAGAAAGCGGTGCTCTTTACTGATGACTGATCTTTACAGATGCCATTCTTGGAAACCCCCAAATGATCAGTTTGGGGGTTGTCAATGTGGTTATTTGCAGGTGATGAAGAAAGGAAGTAAATAAAAATATGATTTGACATTTCATTAGTAATGCTAGAGATGGCTGTGCACAGAGCAGAGGCAATGAATATTGCACCTGCTGGAGTGCAAGCAATAAAGGCAAATGCATAGCCTGCTCTGACCTCTAGCCTTCATTACCCAGAACAATATGCCGTTCCCTGTATCCGAAATCACACTACGCTTGTGGTAGCAGCAACCAGTGGCTGGGTTTACATCCACCCAGCCGGAGTTAAATTGCTATGATTCAGCTACCTCCTTCCTTCCTCTCTTGAACATAACCTGTCTTCTAGCTAGACTGCTGCCTTTCCAGTTGGGAATAAGCCACTGTTTTAAAGAAAAAGAACTGTGTGGGTGGAATGAAATGCTTGGAGGATATATGCTCTGCCATTTACATTTTTTTTTTCCCCTAATAAAGTAAGGGTGCAAAAAAAGATGCCAGAATCCAAAGCACAAACCCAAATATGCAACTGCATCTTTGAGCTCCTTTCTTGATCATTTAGACAAACAGATAAAAAAGGCAGAATGCAAGGTTCAAATGTCCAGACTAACTCCAGATGAGGACTAGTCCAAATATTTTGATGGTAACAAAAGATTAGTATTAAAATTGTATTCCCCTATGAAGAATGTAGCAATTCACGCAGTTTACAGTGGTATAAATAAGATTAGTCTTTGACCCTGTACTAACACATAATCAATCAGTGAGCTACCCCGTGAACAAAAAGCCATTTCCTTGTACTTGATACTTGAAGAGATTATGAGAAAATGATATGCTTTGTATAAAACATAGCGCACAGGCCTGTGCCACTGCAGCTTGAAGGAAAGGTTACACTCACAACCCATTATTAATAAGAACCTTGTTTTTCTCCTGGTCATCTAGTTCTTTACTTAAAAATAGGAGCATCTAGAAAACACTTGGTTGGCTTTCCATCTGGTGTGGGTGACAAAAATGATTTCCCAGCTCCAGTCTTGCATGAGATGCCCACCTTTGGCTCTCACAGGACCAGTGCTCAGTCTCAGTGAGAAATGCACTGGGAAAAGATGGCATTTGGAGTCCACTGACAGCCAACTCCCCTGGTATCTTCTGGCAGAGTGTTAAACTCAGCCAAGTAACACAATCTCCCTGCCCTTCTCAAACTGTTGGTCTAGTCCACACACCACCACAGCCGGGTGCATCATGATGGAAAGTCTAAAGGTGTTCTTGATATGGCTGAGTCTGTGTAATGGATCTGAGCTTATCTTGACTAGGGAAATTAGCTTTATATATATGTAAATCTATATATAGAGAGATACACAGTGGAAGATAGACATCTATCTACGTATAAATATATAGAAGGATAGATACAGGCACAAAGATATAAAATACATAGAAATATGGTATATCCTTCTTTATGGATGGGTTACAAAATATTTTTTATGTCCAGCAATTTCCATGTCCCTTTGGAGAGCTGGCCAGTCTCTGCCAGCCTCTGCTTGCTGGGTTAACCCTCTCTCTCCCTGTTTTGGCCACCTGCCTCCAAAGAACAATTAACTAATACTGCTTTATGCCTGAATTAATCAATGTGGCATTCCAGAGTGGACGAAAATCAATTCTCTCGTTGACTTGACTGTTCACGCGCGCATACACCTTCACAGGTGCATTTCAATGGCACCCAGGGAACTCATATTAAAGCATGGCCTGATGGCGATGGTAAGAAAGGCAAACAATTCCTCACTGGAAGTTAGCGAAGGTTAACTCTGTTGGTGGAAACACTGCCTGGGTGCTGCACAAATGACAGAGCCCTTCCTAGAGATTCGGGAAATATTCAAAGCTTTAGGCACAAACTTCTTTATCTAGTCATGAATTCAGATCCAAAGTAATTCCATAGGTACTCTACTTTAAGCTTAACCTTGCTTTCCAGTTCAGAGGAGTACTGCAGGCAGTGAGGAACGGACCTCCCAGCAGTTATCGACAAGGCTACATCCTAGGGTACCCGGTAGCGTTGCATTTATGGCATTCACCAAGTAGGTGCAAGACACAAGCAAATTCTCACGGGTACAAAGTGGAGTTGAACCACCGTCACTGCAGGCAGATACAAGCTGTGACTGTACAGAAGTCAAAGATGTAACAGCAACTATCCCACCTCTGCATGACAAAAGCTCAGTGAGAGATAGTCAGTCAACATAAACAAAGTTTTTAACATTAAATAAAACTCACCTGCAGAAAAAAAATTGCTCAGCTCTACTTCTGCATCACTTAGCCATTTATGAAAATATTGGCTTAACCCAACAGAAGCCCTCAGCAGGTCTCAGTATAAAACAGAAACAGAAAAAAAAAAAGATAAATAAAGAAAATTAAACATTTCCAATAGCATAACGATTTATTGTTTACTTTTAGCGTGTAAAGGGCAGGTGGAGCATCTGACTCTTGCTGATATTCAGTGAAGTCAGCATTTCTCTGCCTTTTAAAAATTTCCCTCGTAATTTCTAACGAAGATCCTAGACAGTGAGAAAGGAGGAAGTGTCACAATTATCCAGATAAGTGAACTAAACAGTCCATCTTACTCTGGCATCTGCACAGATGAGAAGTCTGAGAAGGCTGGTTTCTGACCGCTGGTGAGTCGCACCTCCACTCTACAAGGCAGTAGTAGAGACAGTACCCAGTTTTACATCTTGCTTACCCTCAAAGTACAGGACTAATCCTTTGAATTACCTACTCAATTATGGAGTCAGGACTTCACAATTTGTTCTCAGAAGAGGGAGAGGGAAGTAGCAGCAATGTTCTTCTTTTGTCCAGTTAAAATCAAAACTTTCCGTTACACTGAATAAGCCAAGAACCATAGGTTCAGGCTGCAATGTCGATCAAAATACAGTCAAGACAGCAAGCACAGAGTGTGGGGACTGCACGTAAGCAGATGTTTCAAACCAGGAATGCACCCTTCGCTGCTGCATTCACCAAAGGCGAATGTCCAGCACCTTTGAAGCGCGTCTTTGAACCACGGTCTCTGTATCTGGGCTAAGAGAGAGAAACAAATTCCTGGCTCCAGTAAGCTTTGCAACCTGCCTTCAGGTATATAAATCTCAAGGCACCTCATCTAATTACAGTTTCAAGAGCAAAATATTGGAGGAAGTAGTTTTTAAAAAAACATTGCCATCACTTCTGCCACATAGATATTTATGATCTCATCTCTGTCTGCAGGGTCAATACTTCCACCTAGAGGTGGTTTTCCATAAGAATGTCAAATTTATGTTGACACTTCTGTGGAGCCATTCTGCAGAAATGAATGGTCTGGAGACCGGGGAAAGCTCATGTCTGCAGCCAATTATTCCTGGTCGGCAGGACTCCTTCCTTCTGTTTTTAAGTTGTGGCCTATCATTTCCCTGTGATTCACTCACTTCAGTGTTAAACCAATGTAGTGGCTTAACTGCAAAGCTTAGGCACAGTCAGAAGCCTCCAGTGGGTTACCCAGTAAAGCTGGTCAGCAGTTTAGAGGAGGTAAAACTCTGACCTGTTTACCTTTAAAATCAAACCTTGTCTTGCCTGGCTTGCTGGAGGACTAGAAACAATGTAAAGAGAGTTTTCTCACCCTTTCATTGATGATGGCTGCTGAAGTGCTTGGATGAAAACCTCCCTCCAGCTCAGTAGAAGACATCTGTGAAACTTCGTCCTTAAAGCATATTTTAGAAATGTTGCATAGGTTCTTCTACACAGAGATGAATTTTACAGAGCAGTGGCACATCAATCCCTTTAACACACGCATTGACTCTGAAAATCCATCATTTTGTTTTCCTTACTTCAGAAATGAAGAGTTAGCATAACATTTTTTCATTCATTGGCCCTGATGCTGTTTTCCTGTGCATGTCTTGTACCCCAGAATGACTTAAAGCATACTCAGGTACAGTTGCTCTAATTGCTGACAGCAGAAGACGTAGAATGACTCACATTTATTCCATAATTGAGACTTACTACAGAGGCAAGTGGTGAGTGTATTTGTTTGAAACAATATCAAATTATTTTCAGCTTTACACTTTCCTTTTGATTTTGGAATGCAGTTGGCATTCTGGTCTAGTGTAGGGTCTCCCTGCCTATGGTGGGGGGTTGGAACGAGATGATCCTTGTGGTCCCTTCCAACACAAACCATTCTGTGATTCTATGTTTATGTTATTCTGAATTGTGAAAACTCTCAACAATTACACTGTTGTTGGAATACAAGGGAAGGTAAGTCTGTCAAAACCGAGAATGCTTCTTTACAGACAACGGATGAAATCCTGATCACATTGAAAACAGTCGTACAATTTAATTTGACTTCAGGGAAGCCAAAAATTCGTTACCAACCATAATTACTCAGAAACTGGATGCACTACCTTTGCAGGAACTTTCCACAAAGCTTTGTGTCTGAGTTTTGCAGAATTTAACGGAATGTAAGGTTTCTGAAAAATCTTAATGGGAAATGTCCTGCTTTGATGTCTCCATTGTTTCTACAAATATATTAACAGTAAGAGGAGGGCCAAGGAGAATCTCCATCCCTTACTGGATGCAGCGAGGAACTTGACTACTGAGGATAAGGAAAAGGCTGAGATTCTCAGTTCAGACTTTGCATCTGTCTTTAATAGTCAAACCAGCTGTTCTCAGGGTACTCAGTCTCTGGACCTGGAAGTCTGGAATAGGGAGCAGAATAAACTCCCAACAATTCAGGTCGAAACAGTTAGAAAACTGCTACTCCACCTGGACCATCACAAGTCCATGGGGCCAGACGGGATCCACCCGAGGATGGTAAGGGAGCTGGCAGATGTAATTGCCGAGCCACTCTTCATCATCTATCAACGGTCATGGTCAACTGGAGAAGTCCCAGATGACTGGAGGCTTGCCAATGTGACGCCCATCCATAAGAAGGGTCGTAAGGAGGATCCAGGGAACTACAGGCCTGTTAGCCTGACCTCGGTGCCAGGGAAGGTGATGGAACAAGTCATCTTGAGGGCAATCACGTGCCATGTCTATGACAACCGGGGGATCAGGCCCAGCCAGCATGGATTCGTGAAAGGCAAGTCCTGTCTGACCAACCTCATCTCCTTCTATGACCAGGTCACCTGCCTGGTGGATGAGGGAAAGGCTGTTGATGTAGTCTACCTAGACTTCAGCAAAACCTTTGACATGGTCTCCCACAGC
>VWZZ01008412.1:0-34495 GCA_013399095.1 Psophia crepitans | reverse complement strand
GACAGGACAAGGGGAAATGGCTGCAAGTTGCGCCAGGGGAGGTTCAGGTTGGAGATGAGGAGAAATTTCTTCTCAGAAAGGGTGGTCAGGCATTGGAATGGGTTGCTCAGGGAGGGGGTGGAGTCACCGTCCCTGGGGGTGTTTAAGGAAAGGTTAGATGTGGTACTTAGGGACATGGTTTAGTGGGTAATAGGTGGTGGGGGGACGGTTGGACTGGATGATCCTTGAGGTCTTTTCCAACCTCAATGATTCTATGATTCTATGATTGTTAATGATAAGTTCTATGATAACTGCTTTTTTCTATCTGAACGTATTTTACAACACAAGTTAGGCTCCTAAAATTATGTTTGCGCACTTAAATACCTTGTTGGGTATTTTTGGTTCTTTTTCATAACTGCTGATGAGCCAGCAGCTTTGTGCTAAGGGTTATGCAGAGAGCTTGTCCCTGTCTGGACAGCTTTAGATCTCTAACCCCTGAGATGCTCCTCACAGGTGGCCACGTCCAGGGGGGCAGCACGCCTCACAAAGCCGCTTCCCCCAGCCAGTATCCGGCTGCCGACCACCAAGCATCGCCCCTGGGCCTCACAGAAGCATCCTCTCAGTCTTTCCACGCCAGGCTTCAAAGGTGAGAGTGCACATCTTGCTTCTGCTTCTGGTTTCCTGAAGGAATACAGCCTCTTAGCATCCTGACATCTTAGCTGTATAATGGGAACAATACATTGCTCTGCCACACAGAAACCCCATGAAGATGCACTGTTGAAGTCAGGCTGAGGTCTGAAACTCAGACACGCAGCACCCAGAAATGGCGTGTTTGCTCCCCTTCTGACCGCTGTGCCTCTCCTGACAAGAGAAAAAGGGGGCATACAGGACCATAGCTGTCTCATGTTTTTTGGTAAGGCTTCACCTCGAAAAAAAAACCCTGTTCCTTTTTATTACTATTATTTTATAGTTGAGGAAAAGGGACTTCAGGTGATACGTGTGAAAGCCTTTTCTGTACCATTTACGCAGTTACACTGTCTCAATAACAGCTGTGATTACAGCAAAGCAGCTCTATGAAGTATGGACCCTTAACTTGGCTTAATGGTATTTAAAGTTGGTTCCTTGGAGGAAAAGGAGAGAACTGTATCGATGCAACCTTGTCTTTACTGTCACACCTTGTCTGTTACCACTACAACCACCCTAAAATCTACGTTCTAAGGCAGTACTTGGACCTCACACATGTATCAGTACAAAAGCATGGTGAAGCTGTCTGTGGAGAATCCTATTTCATGAAGATACTACTCAGACCCAAGCATAACTACAGGCTGGGCAGAGAATGGATTGGGAGCAGCCCTGAGGAGAAGGACTTGGGGCTCCTAATTGATGAAAAACTCAACATGAGCCGGCAGTGTGCACCGGCAGCCCAGAAAGCCAACGGTGTCCTGGGCTGCATCAGAAATAATGTGACCAGCAGGTCAAGGGAGGGGATTCTGCCCCTCTACTCCGCTCTGGTGAGACCCCACCTGGAGTGCTGCGTCCATCTCTGGGGTCCCCAGTACAGGAAAGACATGGAGCTGCTGGAGCAAGTCCAGAGGAGGGCCGCAAAGCTGATCAGAGGGCTGGAGCATCTCTCCTGTGAGGACAGGCTGAGAGAGCTGGGCTTGTTCAGCCTGGAGAAGAGAAGGCTCCAGGGAGACCTAGTTGCAGCCTTCCCGTACCTAAAGGGGCCTACGGGAAAGACAGAGAGGGACTGTTCACCAGGAGGTGTAGTGACAGGACAAGGGGTAATGGGTTTAAACTAAAAGAGGGGAGATTTAGATTGGACATTAGGAAGAAATTCTTCCCTGTGAGGGTGGTGAGGCACTGGAACAGGTTGCCCAGAGAAGTTGTGGAGGCCCCATCCCTGGAAATGTTCAAGGCCAGGTTGGATGGGGCTTTGGGCAACCTGGTCTAGTGTAGGGTGTCCCTGCCCGTGGCAGGGGGGTTGGAACTAAATGATCTTTGAGGTCCCTTCCAACCCAAACCATTCTATGGTTCTATGATTCTAACCTATGCATTAAAACAGCAGACAGTAGTGGCCAACTTTTTTGCCTTGGCAAGCAGTGGGGCTTTTCCAGTGGCAGCAGAAGTCCTTCTGCTCAACCCTTGATACCCCACTGCTGCAAGGTGCTACCAGCAGCAAAGCTGTTCACCATATCCAAAGTCAACAACAAGCACTCCCAAGCTGCTGCTAGAAGGAAGCTGAAGGCCTGGCATTTTTGGGCAGCCTGTAACTGGTTGACAAGCCATTGACTGAGCACCCCAGCATCAGACAAAATCCAAAGCAATCTCACTGCCTTGGCAATGTAACTTGTCATCACTGACCTCAGCGATAAGAAATAAAGCTCTTCGTGCTAATTCCACGTGAAATCCAGGGGAAAAAAATCCAGAAAAACTCTTAAGCCTAGCTGATACTACCTTTTGAACTTGCCGGTGGTATGTCACTCCTCACCCATTAGACCTTGCCCCAAAGCAGTAATGGCACCGAACACCAGTGGCTATAGCAGGGGCCTGCATCATTATTCACGCAGAGAGTTGCCACGGCCTTATAGACAACGGTGAATCTAAGCACAACACAGAAACAAACAAGATAATTATCAAAGAAGTTAAGCACTATGCCACTCTCAGAGGCCTGTACTATGACAGCTGACGAGCCAAAGCTTGGCAGAGATGGAGCCACCAGCCAGGGCTTAAATTTCTATAGCGGGGAGGGTGTACCTTCTTACTCAGTGTCACTGGCTGGGTAATCCATCTCAGGAAGAGAAGCATGATCACATGGGGAAAAGATTGCTACTATGTTGGGTTTTTTTAATATTCTGTTATGCCCAAAGTGAGTTAATAGTTAACCAGCTAGGCCCACATAGTATGTTTGATAGTAGGGAGGGTGTGAATGAGGAAGATTAAGGGTTGTAGAAACACAGTCGTGTAACTATTCAGCTGATTTGTATGAACGTCCTGGTGGTTTTACCCATGCTGCTTCTTCCTTTTTTTTTTTTTTCTTTTTTTTTTTAAAGAAAACATGTTGGATGCAATCCTGGTCTCTCTGAGATGAATGGAAAAGAACATTGACTCATTCTGTGTGGGCACTGTGGAAGAAAGTGGTGGGGTTTTTTTCAGGGGGAACTTAAATAACAGGCTGGATGCACCAGCGTAGTGAAAGACGACCGAGACTGCCGTGCAAAAGAGGTTGGCGGTGTTGTGATTTTTTTTTAAAAAAGAAACTAGGGCAGAAAAAAGATCGTAGGTGGCTTGCTACTTCATTGGGGGGTGGGGTATGGTGGGGTGAGACCAGCCATTTTGGAAAGCTAAGCAAATAGGACAGCATGTCCTTGAGTAGTCACGGCGCTGATCTGGGAGGATGGGGAGCTATGTTTTATTCCCATTTTTAATGACAATTAAAGGTTCATGCCAGGCAAACCATTTCACCTGTGCTGCCTTCTCCAGGCACCTTCCACATGGCAGTCCCTCAGGATTGCCCTGTAGAGCAAAGCAACGTTTTTGACTCCGTGTTTCTCGAAGTATGGTTTAGCTAGAAAGCCCTAAATTGGTTTAGACCCACTCTTCCTCTCCCTTGCAATCATACAGGTGAGCTTGTGTCTGCTGGACCATGCCACACGGCAGCAGGCCAGTGGCCGCCTCGATGCTGAGGCTTTCACCTCCCTGCCCAACGGTGCAGCTCTATCCACAGCAGCGTGTACGCCGTGCACACAGTGATCCTGGCTTCACTCCTGGTGACACTGACTTGAAGAAATCCTCAACAATCGTCTGGAGCAAGGCTTTGTGCTCGCACTTTTGGCAAAGTCATCTGATGTATTAGCTGTCCAGTTGTAGTGCCCTCCTGTTGTAATACAAACAGTAAATAACGAGTAGAAATGGCAGGTATTCACTGTGACTAAATGCTATCCAGACCATAAAACTCAAACAGAAACAACAAAGAAATGTTCTGCTGCATAATTACAACTGGAAATACTTTAGGTAGTTAGTAGTGTGAATTAACATCCATAAAAAAAGAATGTGCACTTGGGAGTCTAAAAAAAAATAAATTATTTGGAATTAGATAATTGAATAAATTATGTTCACAGTCTCTTCAAGAGAGGCTGAATATTTACTGGTTAAGCCAGAGACCCGTGACTTGGCTGAGCCACTGGCAAAGCTGCTGAGTTGGTGATGTGCTGCAGGCAATTTATACTTTGCCCTTAGCCCCAGTTCTAGGGCACGATGCTGCCTGCAAGCCATCGCCTGAGAACCACTTCTGTGCACCAACACTGTCCAAACATTTGACCGCAACAGGGCATACCTGCCTCCTCCATCAAATGACCAGAAATTTCTGCCTTGTGTTCCTGATCCCGTGCTTTCCCAACACCTGAGGGTTATGTCATACAGCCCCTTCAAACAGCTTGACACCTCTCCACAGTCAACCACATGAATAAGGGGACAACATCTCTGTTTTGGTCATTTAATATATATGCATCTTGTTAGTGCAGTCAGACAGCATGGGCTCCCTAAGAAGGACGACAGCAGGAAAAACGCTGAGGGATACCAAATCTCAGAGCTGGGAGCATTAAATTTGCTCCCTCTCCACATTTGACAGGCTTCAGGAAAAACAAGGAGCAAGCAGTGGACTGGACTAAATCTTGTGACAGAAGTGAACTCTGCCTACTGGAAATTATTACTTTTTTAGAATATATACTATGGCAATTTATTGGTACCTCATACTGGATCCATGCATTGTGTGTGGCCACAATAATAGTAAAAAACTGTAATTTTTTTATCAGCGCATAAAAACCCCAACACTATCTACCCCTGAGTGACACCAACACAGTCTTGCCAGATTAACTGCATTAGCATCAGAGACCTCTTTCATTGGTTAGGTCAGCAATTGCATCTCTTCAGCCCCTAGCATACAGTAGGGTATGCTCCATTTATCCAGGTTCCAGCAAGTCATCTTCCCAGGAATAGTAGATTTTTATCATCGCAACTAAAAGAAATGCAGTTCTTTTATCATAAAAAATAGGCAGGCCTGTGTCTTAGAGATTACTGCTGTGATGAAGTCTACACTTCAGTATGAACTAAGATATTACATTCATTCTAAAAATATATAAATAAGATGGAGGAAAAGATCCTTAGCCGTTTTAGAGCATTGTAGCTCTATTGATTTCAGTGGAGCTATATTAACTTACATGAAATGTAGGTCCAGACCTGCCTTTCCATTTCACCCTTCTCAGATGGAGAGGAGAAAAAAGGTATAGAAAACCGAAGAAGAGATAACACTGTAGATCTAGTCCCTCAAACTGAGTATTAAACAGAGTAAAATCCTGATCTTATTTCTAATGGTGTATGTTCTTTTCTCGGGATTATTTTTTATTTTCCCAGTTCAGGTCAGGCACAGGTGCACAGGATCTAGAACATATCTTTAAGGCTCCCGCTGATTCAATATCTAATGGTGCTTATCAGTTGCTGATTTAAAAGGGGCAGAAGTCACTGAGCAATTGATGCCTTATCTGCAAGAAATAATTATTTTGATACAAGTCTCTGAGAACAGAAAACCAATCATTATTTCCAGGAACTTTTAACTAAAGAAAAATGCATCCTTGAAAAATAGCAATCTAATTCCTAGTAGTAAAACCTTGTGACCCAACTATTTCATTCACTTTTAATAATGTACTGCCTTTCCCCTGGGAAAGGCTATATGAGGTGATCAGAGTGGTCATCAAATGGGATGAGGTGAACTTACTGATACTCTTAATTAATGGTCCTGTTGTCATGGTTTAGCCCCAAATGACAGCTAAGCACTACGCAGCTATGTACTCACTCTTCCCTCCACACCCCCAGACCCCCCCCAGTGGGGTGGGGAGGGGAATCAGAAAAAAAAGGTAAAAGTCATGGTATGAGATAAGGGCAGCAAAGGAAGAGGAAAATTACAGCACTGCTTATAAAAGAATATACAAAGTGAGTGTATATATATATAAAATATATATATACTCTATATATATTATATATATACTCTATATATATATAGAGTATATATATAATAAACAATGCAATTTGCTCAAAGCCCAATGCCCAGCTCATCTTCAAGCAGCAACTCCTCTCTGGCCAGCTGCCCGCTTTATATACTTAGTGTGACATCATATGGTATGGAATATCCCTTTGGCTAGTTTGGGTCAGCTGTCCTGGCTGTGTCCCCTCCCACCTTCTTGTGAAAATTAACCCTATCCCAGCTGAACACCAGGACACCTGTGCCCGATGGTCTGTGCATTATAAGAGCTTGAGGTAGCTTCATGGACTAGGGTGTTGAAAAATATCCAAAAAATCACTGTTATCTACAGCTGATAAACCTAGCCTGTTTTCTAAAGCTATTCTTCCTCCTTCCCTGAGGAGTCAGACACAATCTTCTGTCTTCCAGATAGAGATTTGAGGCTGAAAAACAGAGAACAGAGTGTCACTGTGGACACCAAACCCCATCCAAGGTAGCCATCAGTCTGTCGGCACTGCCTGCTTATCCCACATCCTACATAAGCCTGGCTTTTCCATCTTACCCATTGGAAATCTTTGATTCACAAATGCTCCAGGAGATGCCCAAAGTTTGACAGTGTTGTTCTATATTCAGTGGTGAATCAGAGAAAGTACTGGTAAGAAATAATTTTTGATTAAAGGATACAGCACCATTTTTTGTAAGAAAGTTTGGAAGGATAACATGGCGGGTGATTGTGCTGCCCATCTTTCCTGACTTCTCCATAGCGGCAGCTGTAAATCAGAAAAAGCAACGCCAGTGAGGTTGTGGTACCATTTCTCCTCTTTCTCTCCTTGAGAGTAAGCAACACCAGGTCTGACTTGCCTTTTCCTAGAGAGGTGAATGGGATGATTTCATGTGTAAATGAGGAAACCTTGGCAGTCTAAACGAAAGTTATAGCAGTTAATGTTTGAGAAAGTCAACCAAATGGACTAGCTTCACTGTCAATAAAAATAAATTATCTAAAACAGTAGCTAAATCATGAAGAAGAGTACTCTGAGCAAATGAGTCTCAATAAAAAATGCTATTCTGGAAATATGAAATTCCTTGAGTGGTTTTGTAGAAAAGAACACATAGTAAATACAGCCATTAGTCCAAACAGAAACACAAGTTAAGACTGAGTTAATTATTTTCTGAAAGAAAATCTATTGTGAGTACATTTACTCCTTGGGGAAAAACATGAGTTAAGTCTCGTAAGACAAATTCACACTCCCCTGTACATGTGTGTTACGACATCTGTGCAGGTTGTCTGAAGGCATTTAAAAAGCAATTCAGTAGTTTGCATTAATATTTTCAATATTTTAAAAATCCTGCTACAGTTATTTTCTATGAGACAGTACATTGCAGGACAGTTCCCTAATAAATAGCCTCTTCTTTTCTTTTCTTTATTTTTTTGCAGACTCTGGGCCAAATTCAGTGATGAACAGTGCGGCCATGCAACACACACATCAACAGCTTCACACCGGTCTGCCTTGCAGAGGTAGCTCTTCGGTGCCAGAGCAGCAGAACCAGGTCTGGAGAATGAATGACCAGAGAACCAGTGAGCAGGCAAAAACTGACCATGGGGGATTTACGTGGGGCAAAACTGTACTCCCACTGACATTAGGACATTTTACATCTGTCTAGGTCTCGGGTGGTTTAACTGGCATTGGATGAGCTGAAAATACTGTCTGGATTCAGTGGGGCTGCAAAAATTGGATCGAAAAGATCAAATTCACGCTTCAGTTCATTCTTGCCAAAATCACTAATTAACAAGGTAAAAGTACGGCTTCAGGTATGAAGGAATGTATGGGCATGAATTAAATCAGGGAGATGCCTGCTTTCACATCTTTTGCTAACACTGCTCTCCTGTATCTTTAGTATGTCCATGACATTCATTTTGTTCAGTCAGACAGTACAAGCTCTAATGCTTTGCAACGTACGTATTTTTTCCTGACTAATTTCTGACGAACCTGATAATGTCTTCAGTTACCTGTCCTAAAATATCTCTTGCCTATATTTGATTGCTTTTCTTGCCCCCGGATTTTCTTTCTGAAACTCCTTGTATCAGAACAGTGTCAGTCTGAACTGACATCCACTTCGTGTGTCTTCAGAAGCCTGCAAGGTATAGATACCTACATCTGGGCTAGTTTTCCTTTACAGTCAGTGGAGGGAATCAGGCACTTATAGGACATGATTCATACAACCTATTTTAGACCTACTTTAGATGGAATGAATCACAACCTAGACATGCCTATTTTTCCTTCCACAGACTCAAAGGAAGCCTGGAATGATTTGTTCATCTGTGGATATCTGCAGTTGAGATGCCTACACCATGGATGGATCCTATTTCTGATTGATAGCCTTGTCGTAACAGCAGCTTAGCTTTCCAGATACATAACACTTACTGTTTCGTGAGGGCATTGATTCCATTGAATTTGGTTTTCTTTGGTATTCATCAACAAATATTCTTCCTTGTTAAAAGGAAAGTGACTGTATCTTTTGATATTTTCATTTTTTGTGAAATGGCTTCTTACGTGTGCTTTTCCTTTTTTTTTTTTCTTTTTCATTCTTCCTCTTAGCAATGCTGCTAATAATAAACATGGAACTGAAAAGAAAGAGCAAAAGCAAATCTTCATCTTCTACCAAGGATCTGATGAGGGTAGTCAGGGCTGCTAGCTTGGATTTGTACATCAGGTGTAAGGAATTTATGTTGGAGGGTTGGTTTTCCATTCTAAAATACAATTGTTCTTTAACAATTCCTAGCCTCTTGAGAATAAGAGGGCAGAGCTATCCGTGTTTTCTTATGGCTCACCATTTGCTGAATCCTGAACTTCTCAATAGGATGAGGCACACTCTAATGTAGCAAATTTTTGTCTCTATCTGTAGCCTCATAACAGTTTGTTGGAGCAGAGTTCATACAGTCATAAACACTCTATAGTTCAATACTTGTGTTTTAGAGTATCTAAACTGCACTGATGATGAAGCCCAAAGAGCCTGCAAAGAAGGTGGGAGCCTCAGCAACACAATGAGGTGAACAGCCGGTTGTTTCAAAGAACAGATTGGAGACTCCTTTCCTTGTGACTCAGGCATGCCATTAGAAGGCAGAAAGAATAAAAGAGGTAAATCTAATCATTGGCATTGTAATGCCAAGGAAATGTCCAGAGGAATAAACAATAAGGGAGATTCGTCTGCTTAAATAGGATTTGGTCAGAAAAAGTCTACAGATTCCCAACGCAAAACTACAGATACCCAATGCAAAAGTTACCTCTAACTCAACACATGACAATGAGAGCCAGAAGTCCACCAAAGGCAGACAGAGAGACCAAATACCTTCAAAAGCAAATTTCTCAGGAAAATTCTGTGTATTAGATATACTGAATTCATGACAAATGTCATAGCAGAGAGCTCCACAGGCTCTTAGGCCATCCAGCAAAAAAGGAGAGGGAAATATCTGGACAATGCACTCAGAATGAATCTGGAGGATCTCTCAAGGCAGCAGGATCTCCCAGTTAACTGTGGAAGCCCTCCATCAAACAGCACATAAAGGAAACTGTGGCATTTAACCACTACAAGTACACACAGAGGGCAACCCAGGGCAGATAGGGCTGATGGATCCATGCTTGTGTCATGGTGGTGGAGGAAGGACACTGATTCAGCCTGAGAAAATCATAGTCAGAGAGCAGGATGACAATCATGGTAATTCCGAACTCCTGCAACATCTCCTTTTTGCCCTCTCCCACAGATGTCTAAGCAGTCCATGCACAGCATGACAAAGCTGCCAAGGCTGTTTAGAAACCTGTTATAGAAAGCTAAGACTGCAAGGTCCTACATTTGGTGTTTTCCTATCTTCTTATCAAATTTTCTGTGCATTGTCCTCAGTCTTGTTTGAAGTTCTGTTGCGAAGTCACTTCTCCATGGGCTTTCCCCCCCTCAGCACTCCTGCTGGAGGAGCACTGCCAATAGTAAGTGTTGTTAACACCATCAATTCTAATCATCGGTTAAAACCTCTTAGTAAATTTTAAATAATTAGCACAGGCTAAAACCTATGTCCAAGCACAGGTGTATTCTCATTCACTACCATTGATCTACGCTTGATCTGTGGTAAATGAGAGAATCAGGAGCAGAACTATGAGGGAACAGAATTTCTTGTCCATCAAAACATTCAGGATTTCAACGACTATTCATGACAAACCAGAAGGAACTCAAAGGAACTGGCCGTTTTCTGCAAACCCAGAATTTCCCAGGGAGGGAATGTTACTGGGTGAAAGGGAGGGTGTCATGCAAATGTCCATAACAATTGCTCTATATTTGGTAGTTTTTAAAACAAAAGGTGGTTTCAAAATGTATTTTCACAACAAAACATTAAAAGACAGGATATTCTCTCAATGGACGTCTGGGTTGTTTTTTTTTTTAAAAAAAAAAAGTCATGTCTCTGATAAAAGTATTTTCCCAGAAAAATATTCAAACAAGTCTAGCCAGGAGAATTTTTTATAACTGTGAAACAAACCTGAATGAATTTAAATTTTGCCAAAAGTCACTACATAGTTTATATCTTATTTAAGCCCTCTAAATAGTATTTAGCTAGAGATAAGGGCAGGAGAAGGAAGTCGGTTTTTTGGAGTTTTTTTGCCTGTGTTCATTAGATTAATGTGTTATACAGCTTCTCTCACTCTGTATAGCAAATGTAGGCTTGTGGGGTCTCACACTCAGAGATACGTAAAACAGGAGTGTGTTTAACCTAAAGGACAATGCTGGCACAGAAACAGATGGTCTAAAACTAGCTATGAATAAGTTGACGACAGACAGTTTCTACCTCCTGCATCAGAGAGGCTCTGGAGCAACCTTCCAGGAGGCGGGGGAGGGAAGGAAATCTATCCAGTAAAGTGATGCATTTATAAAAGTGATGGTGTGACCTGTTTGCCTGTGATAGAAGAGCACTGGACGCAAGGATTTTTACACAAAGCAGGTGATGAACACATCAGTTAAATCCAAATGATGGCTTTTGTTTATTACAGCCTTCGGAGTACTTGCCCGTTATCTGTCACTGCTTCCAGCAAATCCTTGTTAAAACAAAAAATTAGCTCAGACATTAAATGTGGGAGGAGAGGAAAAGAGAGCACGGGTAAATGTGCACACACTCTGATCGAACGCTGCGGTCTTAGCTCCAAACTGCCTGAAGAAAAAAAAAGGGGAGTGGGGAGGTTTGGAAACCAAGAACCTGTTAAAGCGGCGGTCTGACCCATGGGGCAGAGAGCTGGCCCAGCTCCAACGAGAGCAGGGTGCAGCTCTGGTCTTGGCATGCCGGACAACCTTCACCGAATCCCTTTATCTCTGAGGTTCCCCATCAGCAGTGATCATCAGTGTTGATGATTACAATGCCTTTCCTCAAGGGCTTTGAGATCTACACATTTAAATTATTGTATGAAATAGATATTATTACTTTGCCACAGATTTAGTGACAGGAGATTTCATTGTAAACTCCACCCAGTACAACGCTGTATACTCATATCATGAACAACAGGACCTTGGGGCAGATTTTTAAAAAGTGCTTAAGAAGTAAACACTTAAAATGCCTTTTTAAATATCAGTCTTAGCAATTTAAAAAAAAAAAGAAGGAAATTGTAGTCTAAATTAGAGCAAAATTTCTCAGGAATTCTGAAGTTTAAGGGCAAATAGATGTTCACAGAAAGATGGTAAAATAATTCATCTTAGATTTTTAGGTCACTACAACTTTGCTACAAATATCTTTGAGGATGCGCAGGCCAGCACTGGGGGTAAAACGCGCCCCCAGTGCCCTCTGAATAAAGGAAGCTTTATTTTCAGTTGACTCTGCTCTGATTTAGCACCCGAGCGAAAACTCATGACGGTAGTTCACCTTACTTCATTTTTCTTTCATGGGCTACCAAGAGCACGTAACCAAACACAAAGCCAAACATGAACATTTCTAGGCTGACATTAAGTGTCAGACTATATAGACAATGCACTGCAATTCCTGTCTCTGGGCATTTCCTTCGTACATTTTCTCTCTTAACCTTGTCCAAATACCCTCACCACAGACTGAGAGCAAGGTGCAGCTACCTGCCAGCCCTAGAAGATACTCAAGCAGAGAACAACGGGGCTACTCACACTTCCCAGGAAAAGCCTGGGAAATGCCTGATTCTGTAAAGGCCGTGTTGGTGGCTGGGATTACGGCTCTTTATGTGGCTTACCTTACCGTTTAGCTCACCTTTTCTCCCCCATACGTTCAGGGCTGAGATTGTGCTCACAGCAGTGGGCCTTGTTTTGTAGGAACACAAGGGCTATGCTACTTGCTAAAAATAAAGCTGACCTGGCACTACTGGTGAGCACATTAATCACCAAAATTTGTTTTGGCACATACCTTGCTTTTGGGATGAGGGAAACACGGTGTGATTTTTGACTTTGTTTCACTGCATTACTGAATGACTGCATTTCTTTTTGGTACGTTTTATTTCACCAAATTCTTTCCTCCAAACTGCTTTTGTTTTAAAGCTGCTTTCTTTCTGTTGAAGAAACAACAAAATGATTAAAAGAAGCTCTCAAACTCAGAATTAAATGTTTCGAGTGAGGTCCTATGAAATATATTTTTAATATAGTTCTCTTTGAGTTGGTTTTTTTTATTATTTTTGAATGACAAATTAATCCAGCAGTGCTCAATCAGAAGACTCTCCTCCTGCTCTCTGGATGGTACTGCAGACTGATGCAATCAGACCTGTGGCATTTTCTACCTGCTTCTGTTTGAACAAAAACAATTAAAGGGCAAAGTAAGATACAAGGCAATGGCGTATCAGGCCTTTTGTCTTTAAGAGTGATATCTGTGCACTGCCTATACAATTTAGGCAGGAGTCCAGCAGCCAGAGTTGACACAGCTGGCCTCTAGAGGTAGTCTTGCTTTTCCGTAGTGTAAACTACGATAAGGTCTATATGGCTAAACCTATGCAGAGGCTGAAACAGATTATCAGAGAGTATTTGGGAATTATAACCGACATCAGTGTAATTCCTGCTATTTGCTGCACTGAGTAGATTTAGATACAGCCAAAAGCACGGCCTGGTATTATTTCCTGGCTGGGAATTTCCTATTTGTTTGTCTCTTTTATGCCCTCAGAGAGAGCCTAGATCATATTTAGAGGTTTAATAGATAGCAGCAATAACAGGTTACATTTACAATAGTTTACAGGTTCTAAACAAGGTTCTGCCAATAAATTCCATCAATTGGTCCTAATGTCCTAAAGCAAAATTCACTGCCTAACACAATATTTAATTTTTAGTTGTGCTCTTAGTAGACTTGTTTCAACTTCTGGCCCTTGCTTTTAAAAAAAGAAAAGGTGGGTAGGGGGGAAAATGTGCCAGAGGACTTCAGTTGGCATGAAAGAGCTACATCAACTTGAGCTGCAGACGTGCAACTTCATTCGTAAAATGCATGAGTAATTATGTGGCATAATTACATGGTCTATCCAGGTAATTGCATGTGAAATTGAGCATGGTGTCATGTGCTAATGAAGTTTACAGATACACTTAGATTTTTGTGTGTGTGATTGCATTGATTAAGATATTTTAAATCCACTCTTAATAGTAAGGGTTATTCAACTGTCTGGTCTAAACTACTGCCAGCAGGGTGAAAGCCCATCATCACAGAAGTTTAGCACAAGGCCTTTTCATCACTGATGTTTTTCAAGCAGAAATTAAATGTGAGTTCTTTCTCCTCTCCCTGTTGGTTCAGTTGCTCTGTAAAAAGCTCCCTAGCAATGATCCGTTTCTCTTGTGCCAGTGGAAATCAGGAATAAACAGGAGAAGTCAGGAAAATCGCTGAGGTCTTGCTACTGCTGTCATGTGTCAATAGGCTGTGTACAGAATGGTAGATAAAGCGTGTCATGTACAAGCTGCGTGTTTAGTGCTGACATGTCAGAGTGGTATACAGATGGTTATCCTATTGTCTCAGGGAGGGAGCAGGAGGAAGGCCTAGTAGACCTGCCCAGTCATGGTTTTGTTCCTCAGGGTGATGTCCAGCACCTCTCAGAAAGCTGCTGCCCGTGTTACTTCGGTATATCGTGGAGCCCCCAAGGATGGGTTTGAGGCTAGGCACTCTGCATAAATCCTGCAGGAGCCACTGGCCCCAGAGAACCCGCAGCGTACCAGGTTTCCCGGTGGTAGGACCCACTTGCAACAACCACCAGGTCCCACGGGCCTTTCCCCCTACAGCAGCCCCCAGGCATGAGCAGCACCACTGCCCATCCCTAGCAGCAGTCCTCCTTCATGCTCTCTTCCCTCCTGTCCTCTGTACACTCTGTTATCAAACACTGGAAAGCAGGGGAGGGCCCGCGGCAACGGCAACGGCTGGCCAAGTGATCCTTCTGCCCTAGGTATTATGCCTATGATCTCATCATCATCATCATCACCATCTGTGGATATGGTAAGACTGAGTAGTCCAGGAGAGTATGTGGAGGGAGGTGTGCCTGACCGAGAAAATTAGAGACGTATTAAATGCTCGTCTGCAAAGGAAAGTGAGATCATACCGGAACACAGCACCTGGCCTTTCTTGCAAGTTTATAATATTGACACCTGCTAACATTAAAAAAACACCCCATTAGGAAAATTATTTCACCCACACTGTCTCGCAGTTGTCTTTCTTTTCACTGAAAAGGATATATTAGCACCAAAATCTTCTGCTGCTGTTTTCCCACTGGCTACAGTAATACTGGAATCAAGCCTAAATGTGAACATAATTGAGAACTCTTTTGAATAAAATTATCTCATTCAGACATACTGGTTCTAGGAAGTCAGGCTAATGCAATCATTACAGTAGGAGTCTAGAAGTCATGGGTGCTTACTTCTACCCCTGATTTGCCTACTGACTTGTTTTATGACTTTAGAAACAACTTAACTTTTCTGTGATTCATCTCCTTCAGCTGGAAGATGGATATGATAATGTTTGTTTATTTCAATTAAGACTTGAGTGGTTTAAAAGGGATTAATTAACCTCCATCAGACAACTTTGAAAGGTACTAATGCGTAGTGTTAATAATACTGTAATAACCTTAAAAATGAGGAGGGGGGAGGACATTTTAGAAGAAGTTGCAGAGCTTTAAGCTTGAAGGCAGTGTAAATAGGAAGGATAGACAGTATCTTTAGGAGTGGGAATAGAGAAGCTACTGAGCCATCTAGTCCCTTCTTGAGCAAGACAAGTTAGATTTTGTGTATTTATTTATCAGTGAACCATGTGTCTTCTAATCCCTCCTTGACTGCTAATTCATTCCAGTTAGTTGAGGAATGTTTACATCTGTTCTCATAAAATCCCATTCATACCTCTCACTACTTCAAATTAATTAGCCTGGCTCAAACTTCAATATACCTTCTAGAGTCAATCCTTTCAAGAGTATCTTACACTGTTAAAATATCCAATATACAGTGCCTGGGATCATACTACCTTGCCCAAAAAGAGCATTAGATTTGCAGCCTACTCCCTGCCAGCATGGCTTTTCTTCCAGTACAAATTTGCATTTTTGGGGCTGAAAACCTGAGCTGATATTCCAAGTGACCTGGAGTAAATCACTGCAATTTCTCTGAAGACAATTGAAATACATTGATCCACAATAGCTGAGGCTCTAGCCCTGCCATAATAATTAAGAGCTGTGTCGGTGTCAGAAATAAAATACAGTCTGAATCTGTAATTATTTGTGTATTTTTAACCAAAGAATTTAGTGCTAAATTCAGTCCTCGTGTACAACTGTGAATAAGTACCTGAGGGCAGAGCTAATTCTTGCTGTCATAAAGGTCATTGGTCTTTCTTTGTAGCGTCCAGTGAAAAGCACAAATCTGAGGATCTTTAGGCTACAAGATCCATCTCTTTCCATGAGTAGACTGGGAGTGAATGGTTCTCCAAAGGTAGACTTTGTGAGTGTTGGTGTGTGTTGCCACGTTATCATTTAAGTTCGTTACTGTTTTCTGAGGACACTAAGGCAATTATGTCATTGCATTTAATATCTATATATATAGTATATAGTATATGGTATATAGTATATATAGTGTATATATATAGTAATTATATCTATAATTAACAGAGCCTGGAATTAGTCCTGTTTGGAACAGTCACAAATACACAGATGAACTAAAATTATCATCATTCTCTATGTAGTTGACCACTTTCATCCTCTCATCATCAGTAAGTGAAATAATACTAGAACCTGAGACAGCTCGTTTATCACTCCTCTTCAAACCTCTGTCATAGTGTTGAACACCTTCTATACAATAGCTCTTTCCTCTGTGGAGAAGCTATTGCTCTCCAAATATTCGTTGATTTTAATTAGACTATATAGGTCCCCTCATCACCACTAGGTCTCGTCCCTATGGAGCGTCCATAGCTTTCCTTGGTGGATTTATTGAGAATGCAGTATTAGTTGTATTTTAGTCTTGGCTGTTTCTAAGTATTGCTCCTAGGGAACTTGTGGTAACGTTTCCAAAATCACCTAAGAGCCCAAGTTCCACTTTCAATGGTGAGTGAGGTGCCCACGTCTCCAGCCGAAGCAGCGCACAGGCAGCCAGATGGCCATTTCAGCGTAGGCCACACAGCAGCTGCAGCCCAGCATTATGGAGGAGCAGATATCTCCCTTCTTTTGGCCACACTGGGCTGTTGAAGAGAAACTCATGCTCATAGAGCCTCCTGGATATCTCCTACCTCATCTGCATTCATTCAGTATCCCTATGGCAACTACAGCAATTGCTCACTTGGAGTAGTCATCTTAGGATCGTGTTATATCATTTCTTCTTCTAAGTGATTTAGCAATTGAAAAGAAAACAGTAAAACAGCATCAATGACCCAATAGCTCTGTGGAGACAACGTACAACTACTTAAAACGACCAGGAGATGTCCATGTTTGAGTGGAACAACTAGACTCAGCAAAAAGCTACAGCCGCCTTCTTGGGCAGCTCAGCACTTTTCCTGGGCACTAATTAGAATGGGAAGAGGGGGAAATAGCCCTTAAATCAGAAAGAAACCTCAAAAGTTACATTTAGGGAAGGAGTAGCTTTTATTTAGGTCAGTGCTTCTGAGGTCTTTAATTTCTAGCATCGCTCTCTTGAAAGGGCTTTGCATCTGTGAACTGAAATTCTTTATCAGGGGCTCTAAATGGCAATGAAAATTGCACAGTGAAGGGCTCAGCCAGTATTGGGATATGTTTCTTTTCTCCATCTGATTATCACTTAGACCTCACATCAATGTGGTGGTTTTGGTTTCATCCAGCTAATGCAGAAGCATTATACTAACTGTACATCAATACGGCTTTGATTGGTATCAGGGTGTTTTTCTTGTCTCTATCCACAACCATTTCATGCAAAATGTCTTAAAATTCTCAGGTCTTCATGGTTTTCAGAGGTTTATGGTGTTTCATTTTGAAGGTCCATAGCTCAATCCCCAGTGTTTGCAAAGTCAGTCGAATCTTTTCAAGGTCTTTACACCACTTTAAATCTAATTTAATCCTGTACAGAGATTTCAGTCATGTACAATACTTGTGTTGGGCCTTCTTTTGACTTTTGAGAGCAGATATAAAAAAAATACTTACATTATTGAGGTTCCTTCCAACTGAGGTTACTGTATGATTCTGATTTTTTTTTAGATACAATTTTCCAAATTGGTCTTACTTGGATTAGCACATTTGGATTACACTCACCTCCAGTCGTTCAGCTTGGAAGTTGAATACTCCAACATGTGAACATGCAACAGGTCACAAAATTGTAAGCTTAGCTTAAAGGTTGGGAGAGTTTTAAATAGTAATATAATTATGCTGGAGAAATTGTGGCTTTATGCAACACACTGATCTTTGTAAGAATTCCTGTGAAATTTGGTCCTAGGTTGGTAAAATACTGACTGCTGTAGGACTAATAAATCAGTTAAACTTTCTGTGTTTAGTCCCTATCAAAGGGTTATGTGAAAACATAACATCACACATGAGTAAGGCAGTGGTCCCAACAACACAGAGACAAGCTGATAAAACTCTTTCATGAAAAAGAAGTCTTTTCCATCTAAGTGAGAGCAAAAAAAGGAGAAAATTTCATTATAAGTTATTTCTATATTTTAAAAAGAAATGAATACCTTAGAGCACTCTCACTTTGAAGCTATCGTGTTTTCTCCCATATTAAAACATGAGTAGAGGAACCTCTGTGTGTGTCTGCATGTGGTTTTGTAGACATCGAGTCACACAAGTATTTTAAAACACTACTGAAATCAAACATTTGAGGATGGAATATGTCCCCTTTGAAGCCAACAGCTTCAATCCACCAACTTCAACGTGTCCATCCTTACCAGTAATTATGTCTTGAGATTGAAACCCCTAACTACAGTGGACTAAATGGAAAAGTTTAATTTGCTGTCAGTGGAACTAGTCTCTAGTTTATTACAGATGGTTCCTCTCTACAAAATTAAGAGTAAGAAGAAATGTGAAAAGCAGGAATAGAAATCAGATTTCCCATTGACTGGCAACCATATTCAGATATACTAAGATGGAAATCCAAAGATACAAAATTGGACTGAGATTATTGAAAATATAACGTTTGCATAGTTCACAACCGAGCAATGTTGAAAATTTTAACTATTTCATATATGAACTTTCATTACATCCTTCGTTAGACATATAATCATCAAAAGTTACAAAACAGAAATATATGCTGTTGCAAGTTTATTCTTCAAAATGTACTACTTCTAATTAATTTCCTTTTTCATATATTTTAAATGTTGCGTTTCTGTATGAGTCACAAAAATAAATCAGAAGAGAGAAAAAAGCATATAGGTATGTACATACTTTTAAAATCAACATATGTTCAATTAAATTGTATTTTGCAATGAGGTCAGCCTCCTGCTTCAGAAGCTTTCCTGAAAAAATGTATTTGTGTAGATGAATCATTTTAAGATTCAACAGTCAGTGGAAGTTGACAGAGGCTTTTCATATGAAATATTACACAACCTTATGAACATCAAAATTATATGGCAGGGACTGTTCTGTTGAGCACTACAGTCACTTTCCCGGGATCAGATCAATACATTTTCTGTCAAAGAACAAAACCTGCTAAAACAACCAGAAAATTTTTGCAAGAAAATGTTACTTTTAATACAGCTAACTGTGTAGTTCTAGAGCAATACAGACAGGCTTTTTCACACACTTTCTTATGGAAGCAAACTGAGGAGGTACTACACAGATTTCCCAGTACATTTTCACAAACTCACATCCATCTTGCAAAAGCTTACGGACATGCTTAACTTTTCACTAAGGTGTATTTATTTCAGTAGGATAGGTCTCTGCCTGAAACGTAAGCACATACATTAAATCTTTTCAAAATCAGGGTCTTTCATTCTGATCGTGCAGGCAACACCATAAGCTCATCCCTGTAACTTGCCGAAGTCCCACTTGCAACATGCGCATGGGCTGTCTTCATAAACAAGGTATAGCCAAGGTATAGCCAAACTGGAAACATTCTGCATGTGCATAGCTTTTCAGGGGAGATATAATTAAAGACTTTATTCAATCACAGTGGATCTATCCATGGATAGATGGACTTAATTTGAAAGATTTTCAAATTAAGTGTCGGCTGCAGCTCTTTACGCACCCCTCACGTGGAGCTTCTGAGATGCTTTCAAAGAGTGTCAAGATGTCTTTCTGTATGATACAAGACACAAAGATACAAGAAGGGGTTAATATTTCTTTGCTTTTTAAGAAATTACAGTTATCATTTGAAGGACCAGTCATCATTTAGTATCTTTGATTTGATAGCACTTTATTCTCATTCTCTAGCAGTCAATATCCCACTGGAGGTAAAGAGTTAATCAGTAAAAATAACTGGTTTCCTGTGTTGGATTAAAAATAATGGCATCATATTGATGGTTGCAATGATTGTAACAGGCTGAAGAAATAAAATAATTGTTGAATTGGGTCTTGTTCGGGTTGAAGAACGTGTTTGAACTGTACAAACTTTATTATTTGAGGCAGGGATCCTTGGATGTTTAATTTAAATCTGGTAGATAGGAAATCAGCAATTTTTAGGTTCTCTGTTCTTCTAAATCTTCATACAGGAAAGCTAAGTGGAATTGTGACACCATCTAATCTCAGGCACCCAAGTACCTCTGCCAAAAGACAATCTCCTCAGATTCTGTTTATAGACAGTGAGAGGAGCTGAGCAACCACCAAAAGAAATGCAGAGTGAGTCTAGGTCCAAGTGGAGCCTGTATGTCTCTTCACCGCTTACAGGAGAAGCCTAAGGAGATCTAGCCTAAACTGAATCCTCACCTAATTTTACTTGTTCTAGGCCTCATAATCTATTGCTTACATATTCAAAAGACCCAATCACATAACAAAAAGACCACTACAATAGAACCTTATCTCCCCATTCACAAACCCTTTGGTTATGAGCCTGTGTACAGTCATTCATAGAATCTCCTTGAAAAACTGTGCCCGAAGTTTTGCTTGTGCCTCCAAATTAAAGCACATAACTGGATAACAATGGCTCTTTTTGTCCTTCACCACTTGCAAGAGGCTTAAGATGCCTCAGGGCTGTCTCTTCTAACAGATACTCAGGGAAAGTCATGGAGTGAGGGCTGCAGGACACCTTGCCAAGCAACCACAGAAGAGGGTAGTAGCTGCAGCACCTGCTGTCTTGAGGGGGAGTCTCACACAAAGTTAAGACCTGAGCTTCCAATGCCCACCTCCACCTCAGTCCTGCTTACATGAACAATGAGGTTCTGAGAAGGTGCCCTCCTGTTTCCTGATGAGCTGTCATCAACCGTATCACTTTCCATCAGGTAAACCCAATATGGGTATCTGCTGTTGTCTGTACCTGAATACCAGCTTGCTCCTCTTGCTAGGAGTAAATTTCTCTGGCAGGAAGGACAAACTGTTTGGACCTAAGGCTGTTTTGTTTGGGTTTTTTTTAAAATTCTGCTAGTGCCAGAAATTCTTCAATTTCTTAGCTTCCATGCAGACTCCCTGAAGGTTGGGAAAGGTGCATTCCCTTTTCTTCTCAGAGGTTGTAGTGGTACATACATTCCTTCAGTAATGTCAAGGTCATCTACAAAACCCATTTTAGCATTTGGGTGAGCCAGGCCATGGTGTAAGAGACTCAGTACTCCATTGGCTCACACTTCTCCTCCTCCACTTATTGAAAGAAAGAAAGAAGAAAAGAACCAAGCCCTGGGCTTTGCCCCCCCACCCCCCACCCCCCGCTGAGGACATCAGGAAAGCCACAGTTCACCTCGAGCATCCTTGGACAAGTTGTACCCGTCAATCTGCAGTACCGTTTAATTTCAGCCCACCTACAACTCAGGACTGGCTCTGGTAGAGACAACTATCCCTACTCTGAGGATTTAAGCAGTCCTGTGTTTGGTCCTGGAGTGCTAGCAACAGTGAATGTTTGTGCTAAATTTTAATTCAAATTCTCTTCAGCCATTTCTTTTTACAGAACTGTGAGCCATCAGGTTTTCACTGTCTTCAGCCAAGAGAGAATATAAAATGGCCCCAACAGGTGCAGCAAAGAAGCACTTCAGAATCCACTCCTAACTCAACAGACAAGTAAATGTATTCAATAAATATTTTATTTTGACCCACAGTACATATTAGTACTATAAGCAAATACTCTAGCCAAAGGGGTGCTTACAAAGAGATTGACAAAAAAGAAATAGCAAAGCATAAAATTATCATTTTCCCGAACAGAGATATTTTTGTACTTAGAAGAAGTTGTATATTATTCATTGAGTACCATTCATGTGCTCTGTACTGCTGAGAATGTATAGCCAGCCCTGGGATAAATATTTTCAGAATCGTCCAAGTGATTTGGAGACTAAGACCCACTGACTGTCAGTAGTTATTAGGTGCTTTTGATGGTGTTACCTGTCTTACACAGTTCCTAGGGCTCACTATCTAAACCCTTGGGGTCATTTAAGAGACTTTTCATTTACTTCAAAGGTCCTGTGTTAGGCCTGCAAGGTGCTGTGAGCTCTCTACCAGGAGACAGGAACCTTTCTGGAACAACAGATTGCTTTAGACTAAGAGAGACCATTTACTGAGGATAATATGAGGTATTTTTAAGTAGGTGATACTCACTGCTAAAATGCAAGCAGCTGAAGAAGTGGCAATAGGATAGTACTGCACGTGCATTTTGTCCTTCCCAGAGAATTAAGAAGAAAACCTATGAAAACAACATCCCAGTTTGATTCAAACTGCTGCAGTCTTCACTCACACCTTAACCAGGGAAAACTAAGTAATCTTTGGCAAACCTGCAGCAACCCATCAAGATTAGCAAGAAGAAAGAAAAAAAAAAATACCTTGCTCTCTGTCTACTCAAATTTTAAAGAATCAGGGCCGCCTTTTGTTATAAAACCCAACCTTGTGTGGATTCCAAGCTGATGAGCACAAGTGGCTGAAAATATCAGAAAACTGTGGTTTAGCAAGAGAAATAGGGAGTGAAAGGAGGAGCCATCCTGTTGATTTTGGAAGGAGTGGCAAAAGTTCCACTGACTTCAGCTGGGCATGAGCCAGGCCCACTGGGCATAAAACTGCATTTGGCATCCCTTCTATCTTCCACACACAATACCGACAGGGGTCCTACAGACAAAATTTAATTGATTGTGGCACTCAGACATCACCCAGAAATCGGTTCTTTGTGGTAGAGTTTACCCGTGTGTAAAGAGTCAGCACAAACAGGACTATGAGGGACTTGGATGGTATATAAACCTTGTTTTGTTCCTCTGCATAATTGAATTCCACCCTTGGAGAATAAGCAAGGAAGTCTGCTGCTTAATGGTGAGTTTTCTGTTACAACACATGATGGATGACTGTTTTAAAAATATTTGTAAAGGCATGTATGCATTATACTAAAGAAAGGTGCTAGTTTGATGGCGCTGGGGAATGAAAACTTGGGTTTAGTCAGAGATAAGAAATAACCCTTTAATACTTTCATAAAATCTCTGACTGAAACAAAGATACAGCAGCATCCTATGACTTCATCAGCCCTCAGCACCACAACTGTTTCCTAACAGCCTTTCACACAGCTTAATACAGAGGACAAAGATCAACAGGATGCTATTATCGAGCACCATGTGCTGGGAAAGGGTAAATGCTGAAACAGTCTGTGCTAGCATCCTTGTTGTATTATCTCTGCATCCATGGACAGTGAGAAAATGAGGACTTCTAAAAGTTAATTCACCTGAAAAATTCAACCTTCATCATATTATTATACTAAAATACTACTTGACCGTAGGTAAAGGCGTCCCAAAGTGGACTAGGACAATTGCCATACCAAAACCTTTGAATTTTGTAGGATATTATCCCTCTCTTAGTTTCACACATACACACACACCTGTTCATTGTGAAAACTGACTAGCTAGCAACCCACAAAATTTCTCCAAGAACACAGAAGTTTTGCAGCATAAAGCAACGAATCCCAGTGGCAACGTATGTGCTCGGTTATTGCCACAAGAAAGCAGGCTACCCCTACAATCCTCAGTGCGGCGATGACAACCGGACAAAATCACACCCTGGACTTACTTCAGTACCAATGGAAAAGCTCGGAACAAAGCTGGAGAACAAAAGGGGTCAAACCAATATTTTAAATAATAGTTGGTATTCTAACAAAAACAGCACCGAGATCACAGTTCACCTAGCTGGGTCTTTTCCTGGGAAGATGCTGAACCGTCTTAATAGGGAAAGCAGCAACCACACAGTTTTCTTGGTGTTACAGATTAGCCAAAATCAAATAATACCCTTGGAGAAAGTGCATTATTATTCCTGGTACCAGGTAAATGCCTAGAAGTATTTGGACCCTTTCATTAAACCATTGCAGTCAATTACATAAAAACTACTTTGGAGGAAGGATTCTGTATCTATTACTGGCCCTAAACCATAGAGGAGTATAGATGTGAATGAACTCATTCTTTCTTTGATTAAAAGAGCCACGGAGGTTGTGTTCAGCATATGGAGAGATTCTGAAATAAGAAAAACAGTAAAATAAATTGGCGAGAAAAACAATGGGGACAATACCCATCCAAGTGCGAGCAGGGTGAACAACCAACGCAGAGAAAAGATAGAAAGAGAAGTGAAGGTCGTGGAGAAAATACATTAAAGAGAGTGTGCCTCATATTCCTACTCTAATGTGCCTTGGAGAACAAGGGGCGTTCCAGCCTTTCCTACAGTGACAGAACACCTCACCAGAAAACACAACACAGAGAGTCAGCAAGAGTTTTTCCCTCAGGGGAATCCTTATAATCAGAAATCAAACCAAGTTAATACAGAGGCAATACTGACAAAAGAAGAACTACAAAAAATCCCAATCCTAGAACCGCTTACTTCCATAACATAGTTTCTATGGTGGCACCCTTGCACTCTCATTTTCCTGGAAGATACCTTCCTATAGGACTACGAGCAGATTAGACCTCACCTGAGCGTGGAAGGAGAGGTGCTTATTCTCTAGCCATTCCGCTAGCAAGAGCCATGCAAGTTCATAGCCTCCCAGACACACGCTGTGTCTAACTGTTGAATGATTTAGAGGCACTGACGTTCAAAGCGGCTCAGTCAGGCACCTGTGAAACTAGGTTCTCCCATCCAGCACCATTTTGAGGCCATTGCTGCTAGTTCATTTGGATGGGCAATACTTCACTCAGAGAATTCATTATTGTAAAACATCTCGAATTACTGAACTAGCAGATAGCTAAACTGATTCTTGTCCTAGCTCACAGTATTTTTTTTACCAATCACAACTGATATCCAATAGTTTCAGTCCACACGTCATGTTTGTGTACGCTGCATCTTAATGGTGTCTTTAATTTGTTTTCCCTGCCCCACTTCAGAAACAGGATAAAGCATTCTAAAAATGAGCTTGCCAATTAACTCTTCAAAACCATAAGGGATATATTTTGTATTACCCATTCTGTTTCCTATGCTGAAAGGATAATTTAGGCACTAATTTAGGAAAAGCTGCAGTATTTTGGGCACGTTCATCCCTGTGTGCATGGGATGAACCTCATAAACATACTTGGTGAATGCACATTTTGTGTAAGTGAACTTATCCCTGCCAATAACCTGTATTCAGACTTGCAAGCTTACCTCACCTCCATGTATTCAGCTGTTTCTGCTTATAAACTTGTGTGTATAATGAAGCTCAGTCCAATATTCACTCTGTAAGTATATTAATAGGCAGGTGGAACTGTGGAGAGACCTCATTCATGTTGGTGGGCATTTACTTATGTCATTGTACCTGCTGGGAAAGTGCTTGCCAACACATACTACAGTTCCGCAATCTGGCCTCACATAATCAGGTTCTGCCTGTATGCGGTTAGAGACCTCCACAATGAAGCATTTCCATTCCCTGAAAAGGAGAGCTGCATGTGGAATCAAGCAAGCTGATATTTTTATCCATACAATTTCACTCGTGCCAGGAAGCTGGTTTGGGTTTTATCTGGGTTTTGTTTGTTTGCTTGTTTGTTTGTTTTCACGAGAATGTCCACAGGGAAATGTCATTTCCACTGAAACTATTTTTTTTAATAGTAAATGTAAACAATCAAATGAAGATAAATGTTCTGCTTGGTATTGGTTGCACAAGAAATATGAAAAATTTCTAATCAAACATATTCATTTGAAATTGGAAAGTGAAGCAGTTCCCGTCAACTATAATGTGAAAGACTAGGAGGATTTGTCCTTAAGGAAATAACACTTCCCACATCAGTTAACACTCTATGTGGTAAGGAAAGGAAACGGAAGAGGGTGCATGGTCACAGCTTCTCCTCCACTCATCCACACACGCCTGTTACACCTGCATGCGTGGATGCAAAGACACCGAGCTCTAAGTTATACCAATCCTATCAGAACAGCAGAGCTTTGAGAACCACCATACGCTGACTGCCACGAATGTCATCCTTTCCAGTAACTTTGACAGGGTTTCATACAGGACCCTTCTTAGCATGGGTTCACACAGCATCACTAACCTTATCTATCCATTTTTGAGGGCAGCCAGGAAAAGACTTGACTTTTTTTGACAATCAGCATCTTATTTCATGATTATTCATGAAACAATGCCGTAAAAGGACATTTTAAAAAGTATTTTCAGCTGCTTCCACCTGACTGAGGAGTTGCACTGGTGCAGGACCAGACCACGAGTGTGAACATACAAGACTAAACGCCTGTTTGAGCGCAGATTCAGGCATGTGACAACAGTGAGAACAGGCCAGAAAATTGAAAGCCATGTGAACATTAAAAAAAGCAGTCATGATCACTGGTATTGGGGGATCTCTGAGGCAGTTAACAGGGTGCCCATAGGCATAGGGATGGTTCTGAGTGTATGACTATTACTTCAGGCTGGAGAAAACTCAATTTAATCTCCTCTTTGGCCACCATCTTCCACTGTAGCTTGGAAAGAGCCATTGCTCCTCTTTGTCTCCCAGTTTTCTATATGTAAAACAGATATAATAATACCTACTTTCTTACCATTTGGAAATGAGGTGAACATGTAATGTCTACAGTTTGGAGGCAATACAGTAATCTACATGTAAGCACCATGAGTAAAAGAATGGATACAGGACTCGGCCCTGGTCCTGAACCAGGAGGGGGCTTAGACAAAGCTGCACACTCCTCTTCTTTTTCTCTTTTCAGTGACTCAAGCTTGTACAGACCTTTAGGTTCCCTCACAGCCCACCAAAGCTAACACTGAATCCCTCTGCAAGGTTGCTACAAGCCCTTTGTGTCAGCAATTTTCTACAGAAAGTCCAATACATATACATGCATACTGTTGTTACTGTTAGCATGCAGAGATATTACCTGTCACTTCAGCTGCTTGAGATACTAAACCTATCCCTTGTTCCACCAAGGTCTCTGCCAGACATTCCCCAAAATCCTTAGGGCCACATCTTGCAGCCCGCATACACTTGGAGGGTGAGGGCCCCCATTAATTTGTTTGCTTCCTCATCCGTTTTTACAACCCGTATTTAATGCAACGGGCCTCTCGTGCAACAGCAGGCAGAGGAGTGAGCAAGGTGGTTTTCCCTGCTCTAGAGCTCACAAACCGATGTGTGCACCTCCATGTGCCACCTTGCTCGGTGGCCAGTGTCACTACCCCACCTTGTAAAGAGTTTTCTGTCAGCACTGGTGTGATGGCTTTGTCCCTAAGGAAACGTCAGCTCCGCTCCCTTTCACAAACATCATACACAACATTTAACCCTCAGATGAAAATGGCTTTGTACCCCAGAACTATGAATACCAGGAGTATTTTCTTGTTACCAAAGTATGTGGAGACCGGCTTTGATGCAGACGTGCCAGTGAAGGGGCAATTTTTGTTTGGCTTTTGGTATAAAAAGATTCATACTCTCAGGATTTCACCCACTGATTGTAAAGTTTTGGAGCAAGAAATGCATCTCAATACAAAGCTCCAGCTTCACAAGGAAGACAAGCAAGTGACAGACCTTATAAGCCATAGTCACTTCTTTCTAGGTTGGTCTTCTTGGAAGAAGCAAGATCATGCACAAGTTTAACCGTATGTGCACAAAGAGCTCCCTCAAGGTCAATAGATGCGTATACAAACCTTCCTTTGACTGAGACCTAAGTTTGCGTATAAGGCGCTCTAGTACTTTTTAAAATAAGGTTTTCATATGGGCAGGAAAAGTGGAGTGGAAGTAAGTCAGCCTGGAAATTTAAGAATGAAGGGGAAATAATTATTAACTTAATCTGAGCACCGCTGAGCATGCACGACTTGAGTTCTTCTCAGCATGACTTCAACAGAGTCATAGATTTAAAGTTTCTTTATGAACACCCAGTTCATCACAGACCATAAATCTCACCATAGATCTCTGCATGCCTTCCACAACTTCCATTTGAAAAAAAAATGCAGACAGGGCTATGCAAACCACTGATTTTTCAAATTGCTCAAAGTTCCGGAAAAAAAAAAAAAAGGGACAACAGATCACTTGTGTTAACCTGGATTGATCATTTTTCAAAAACTTATGTTGAAGCAAATTGACACTGAAGGCCAGAAAAGTGTACTAAAACCGCTACGTTTCAGGTTTGATAATATTTAAGGATTTTTTTTTAATTGAAACATGAAAATGTTTAATTTGGAAAGCATCTGAAAATTTCAACTTTTGCGTGCAAATCAGGTACTTATACCTGCCCTTCCCTCCACATACATGGTTCCCCAAACCAGCAACTGACAAACTCCACCCTTTGAAAAAAAAAAAAGGCCCAGTATTATCACACTGATTTTTTTGCTGGTGAAGTTAATACTTAAAATATGGACCTGCTGCACAACTTACCTTTTATAAAATTATAAGGAGAGAACATGACTACCAGAGAGGGCTGTAACTTTTAGCGATGCAGAGATCTCAACACAAATAAATACTTCAGCTGGGGCTGCAGACAGTCAGAATAAGGGAAGTACCCACTCACCATGGGCGTTTGAGGGCTAAAACAAGCAGGGTTGGCAGACAGACTCCAATGTGGAATTTGGCTGCTTTATGGAGTAAAATATTGTCCTTGCTACAGCATTGGCACTAGGGAAAGCTATGAGAGCCTGGCGACTTCAGGGAAAAGCCACATTAAGAGGGCATGTAGGAAGGCACACCGTATATTTTTAAAAGGGCTAGTTCCTACAGGCTGGCCTGCCAACGATTCTCGTGTTGGAGCAGGGAGAAGCAGGAGAAAGTGCCCTTCTTTCACCTTCTTCTCCATTTTAACCCAGTGGGACAGAAACAATGCAATGTTCTGATTTAATTTCCTCTCATGAGGCCTCTCACCTGGATGCACTGAAGCAGTGCATAGCCTTGCTCCTGTAAGAATATTTATAGTGGGCTGCAGTAGTCCAAGACATGAATTGTTTTCTTCTTCCTTTTTTTTTCCCCCCTTCTGGAAGGCCTTAAGATCCATCCAGTTTTCTTCCCCATCCTACATTCTTCTTCAAAGCTGATCATTTTAATCCCAAAAGCAATTCTTACAAAAAGGGAAAGCTAGATGTGGTCCTCTGCCTCTGGGCTTCACTGGATCGGATGCTTCCTGCCTCTTCGCCAGGAGCTGAGCCAGGACTCCTTCCCTGTCCCTCCACATGACTACCACCTGAAGGAATAAAATTCTGATCTCTGCCTCTTTGAAGCCTCTCCCTTGCAGAGATGAAGATCACTAATACTAAATCTGCAGTGCTCTGTATTTCCCTAGATATAACAAGAGTCAAATACCATGTCTTTGAGTAGTTCAGTGACTAATGCATGCTCTTGTTATTTAGGGTCAAATGGCCACTTGCTTTGTTTACTTTCCAAATGGTAGCAGCTCTGTGCAGCCAAAGAAGTGTGCTGCGGTCTGAAAATGGACGTAACAACGGGCACAGCAGTGGGGCGATGAGACGTGCATTTGGGAAGCTCACCAAGCTGTAAAAATTCATGCTCAGACCTAATGGGTGCTGCTCTTTCACTTGAGTCACTGCGGGGACTTGCCACTTGTCAAGCACAGACTCAATGGCATCCTCTTCAGTTAAACAGTGGACTTTGCAGGCTAAAAACTTTTTGCTCCTTGATTGTCCTTGCTGTCCCAGACAGAAGTAAATACCTGTGAGGTGGCTCTGAAGTCTCCAGTGTTATACTGGAAGTTGGAGGAGAACACTAGAACAGAGCTGTAGTTTCTTTAAAGCACCATGAACATTGACAGAAAAGGGAGAACAAGCAAATAAACAAATAAATGTTTGAATAATACCAGAAACAAAGATAGGAAAAAGAGGCCCTTGGGTGGAGAAGCGAGAGAGCTACTTGATAGCACTGAGATGTAATAAGGGGCAAACAATCTAAAATGGAAAAATGAGTTCCAATTACGTTTTATGCTTAAAGCAGTTAAATATCATTGCAGTTTACATGAGAGTTAAAGCAGTAACTGTAAAAATCAAAAGTGTGGGTTTGTGGGAAAGCTGCTCTCCTTCAGCCCAGCCTTTAATGGGGACTTAGTCCCAAGCCACTGGATCTGAATGGTAGACCCGCTGCTCTCCTGTGTGTTGCCAGCTATGGAAACCAATTTGCTTGCACCAGACTAACTCAGTGGCCTACAAAACCTCAGGTGAGCAGGTCAGACCTGATTTACACTTCTGTTTTTGTAATGCAGCGTACTTGCATGAGGACAAGGAAAATCTACTGAGTTTAGAGCTTAGCAGGCAATTGCTTCTTTATTGCAGACACTGCATATTTTACATACACTAATATGTTAAGTAGTTAATATATATTAGTTTAACATGTACTTAAATGGCTTGTAGAATCAGAAGGCATTTTTACAGAGGTGATAGACTCAAACGGATCGGGATACTCTGGCTAACTTATTACTCAATTCTTCTGAAACAGAAAAAAAAAGGTAAACAGCTGCTCAAGGTGTAGCAATACTTCTCTGAAGAAGGAAGGTGCCATGAAAGAGAAATCTCAGAGCAACAGAGAAAGAAATGTATGGAGCAATGCACTGCAAGTTAGAAGCTTGGATTTGATTCCTGACTTTGCTGCTTCCATCCTGCGAGACTACTGGCGAGTCATTTCACTTGTCTGCTCCTCTTGCTACTCTTCTCTAACTTGCCAAGTGAAACTGCTAGCAGTTTAGGCCAGAGGTTGCTGTTGGATCTAACAGTCTTAGTGACTGCTTCTGTCAGAGGGTTGCAGTTGTTAATGCTCCACAAGTAAAATGAGTCATAAAAGATAAGAAAAGAGTTAATAGGAGACAGTGGGAATTAGGTGCACAGGTATAGAAAGAGAACGTTCAGAAGCGGCACCTCAAAATTACAAAGAAGAAATTATCCTGATTATTTTAACGTCGTGAAATAACAGGAGTAAGGCATAGGAGCAAAGAAATAGCGAGAGTGTAACTCTGCCCTCCTACAGAGAAACCAACAGAACAAGCTGGCTGTCTCTTTGACATCTACAAACTCCTGTTGAGTTCTCAAGAAACGGAAAGTGTTCCTAAAAGGGGCTGAGGTGGGAACAATAACTTCCTCAAAGTATGATTCTTGAAGAATGGCTGCCCTGCACTGATCCTGCAGCTCTGTTCCTACTCTAAAGTGGATATTCTGCAGCTTTAGTTCAGATAAAATGCCTCTTCCCTTCAGTGCTTGCACATAAATTGCTATTAATGTTACCACGTTATACAAGTGCATTGGGGAGGAAAATAGGCCCACTAATGCATTGTCCTGCTCCAGTGTTTTTTAACCTGGAGGATGCCACGCTCTTCCATGGACTGTGGGTGGGCACAAGCCACAGGAAAAAAGCAACAGAGGTGGGACGGGCTCCATAAGGCTGCATCTGCCTCACCCTTTCTTCCCCTCGCTTCTCCCCGGGCTGTGTGCAAAGCTTAACGCAGATAAAGCATATGCTCCCAGAGTTGCCTTATGGCCTTCCTTCCCTGCTCACATGACAACCGTCACTTGTAGTCAGCCATGGTAGCAGCTCAAAGGGATCCAGGGCCTGCAGGCTCAGGCTGCAGCTGGCTAGTCCAAGTTTCCTTTTTATTATCTGAATACATTTAAAAGGGCCATGGAAGCATGCATCTATCTCAGCCCGGAAGAGCTACCAGTGGTCAGCTTGGTTCCACACGCAGCAGGTAGCTTCCGCCGTGGGCAGGAGGAGGAGAGAAAATGGTAATCACGGACCAAACTCCGGCCCCCCTCCAATGTTAGTGAGCTCCACAGCAGACCCCAAAGGAAGGGGACAGAACAAATCATGTTTACTATTATTTATATCAATGCTATTATTATTCCTGGTATTATTAAACACCAAAGTTTTCTTCAGAAATACTTTCTCTTCCCTTTTGACAGATCATAGACATGCGGCTGCTTGTGTCTTTTATGCTGTGCCACGGATTAATTAAGAGGAGACATGCGGTTGGGAGGGAGATACTCCACTGTCAGTTGAGTGCAAAACAGGCAAACCCAGACAAACTCAAACGAATGCCACAAATGTGCAACTTCGAAGCCCCAAATCCTGCTGCGTCTGCATCTCAGCAGACTGCTTTATCTGTGCTGACTGCGTCGACTCCTGTGAGCAGTCCACAAGGTGGGTCAGGGCATCATTCCTTTAAAAGCTAATACCAATTACACAGGAGGAACAGAAAAGTACCATCTGATGATACAAGTTCCTGCAGAAAAATCTGGAAATGTAACTTGTGTGTCATTTTAAAACAACTAACAATCAGCAAGCAATTTTAAAAATTTCAGCACTCACTGTTCCTCGATAAATTCCTCACAGTCTCTGACTAGCACCTTATAACTCTTGGTACCAGTGATGGACTGAAGCTGGAAACGTCTCCAAGGGTGCATGCAAAGGGATTAATTTGCTTAAAATCATATACAGAGGAATGGAAACCCAGAAATACTTCCTACCCTTTCCCTCCACTCCTCACGACCTCAGTGTTTGCAGAAGGTCCTGGATTGATAGCCCAAGAAAATACAGTCCTCTCTTTCACTATGGACATAATAAATCAAAGGCAGTGGAAACTCAAGCATTTTATTTTCTGACCATACCAGCGTACCTTAGCTTACTCATCCCTCTTAAAGGGTGACAAAATACTTCTGCTTCCACAGGCCTAATAGGTGGCTGCCTTGCAACTCATGAAGCCATTTGTAACTGCACGAAGTGGACACAAAATACGATTGTTCTAATTAGTAGCACTGTATATCTGTTTCGTGTAGCTGTAAACAACTGTGTTACATGCAAGGTGTCCCTGTCTTGACCACTTTTCTGAAATGGCCAGTAAAAGCACCAAGTGAATAGAGAGTCCCATTAAGAAGAAATTGAAGGATCCTTTAAAATGAACTTCAGGTATACTGTCAGGCATCTACATCACTTACATTGCTCCATAATTACCTACTTTGGCAGGATTTTAGCAATGAAGAGGTACGAGAGGCTCCATGGTATACTATTATTAATATGGGTAAAACAAGGCAGTAATACTGAGAAGTAAGAAATTATACCGTGTAAGTTTTAACTGTCTGGCTTAGGCCTCTCACTACTGACAACTGCTTGGGCATGCTGAAAAGACGCTACTTACCTACAATTGCAAAGCACTTCACAATCTACAAATGATAGGAGGAAGCTCTGCCTAAAAATTAGGCCAACCTTTTCAAACGTGACTAATGAAATTTGTGTGCCTTCACTTGCCAGTGTCCCAACCTGTGAGACCTGATGTGCACCTGACTTCCAGTGGATGGATGGTCGCCTCTGCTTTCTTAGCACTGAAAATGAAAAAAATTAGGTAAGATGCATTAATTTCAGAGTATGTTTATCCTGATATTTTTATATTATTCAGGCACTGACTAACCCGACCCTCCTCAGAGCAAGAGAGATGGTGGGGCATTTAGAATACTTTTCTCACATCTGAATAAAAAATGTGCAGGCTAATTTAAAATGACTTCTCATAAACACGGATACAATTTAATTTTCTAAAATCAGTTTGCAACTTTTATTCAGACATAAGAAATATTATTTCACCATTCTTTAACATAATTCTGCCATAAAGAAAAATGGTGTGGGGGGGGTGTGAATGAAAGAAGAGCAGGCAAGCAATGGGAAGAGGCTGAAATCAGCCGTAACACAGTGGGAAAAAGCTCAGGACAGAGAACATTCAGAATAAACTCTGCAACATCCATGCAGCGCCAGATACGCCAAGCCATTATGAAGCACAAACATTGTTCGTATATTGCAAAAAATAAGTGCACTTCAGTTTCCATTGCTATTATTAGTATTATTATTTCTGCATTTTTGTGTTGGTTTTTTATTTTTTTAACATGTCAGTCGCTGACTGGAAGCCACAGTCCCTCCCGGAGGGAGTGCCACACAAAAATGAGTGCTTCCCAACTGTAGAAATAAGTGCCATGTATTTTCTCCTTAAAAACCATAAAGGTCTCATGTTGTACACGTTCAAACCCTGGAGAACACCTAATACGCTGGGTCAGTGTACACAGTACGCTTTCACGTTGTGTTTGACTCCTGCAGGAGAAAGCAGCTTTTCCAAAAAACCAAAAAGTTAAGACTATGTTTTTGCAGGGCTTTTCCAACACCCGTCAGCACAATCGCTGCGCAGTCACGCAAAAGCTGCTGGCCTCACACTGTCGCTTTGTCCGTACGAGCCTGCGACTCGCACACAGACGAAACTCGCAGCCATGTGGCCGGTAACGCCCGCGAGGCGCGGGGCAGAGAAGCGGGCAGGACGCGAGGCGCGGCGCGGCCGCCAGCACCGGGCTTCCCCAGCGCTGCCACCGAAGTGCCCGCTGCCTGCACGGAAAGCTGATGTGAAGACTGACGTGGTGTCGGTGCTGGGCCGGTGAGGGCCTTTCCGCCACGCTCGGGCGAGGATTACGAAGGGAACAGGCACCACCCGGTGCTTCCCCGCATCCCCCTGCAGCGCCGCTGCCTGAAACCCTCTGGGCCAGGTCAAGGGGCAACCGCCGGCCTGGGCCCGGCCGCCCCCCGTGCAGCGGGGCCGGCTTCCCGTGTTTACT
>VWZZ01008411.1:59725-80956 GCA_013399095.1 Psophia crepitans | reverse complement strand
AACAGTGCCAGTCTCAGTACTGAACCCTGAGGATCGCCACTCGTCACCAGTGTCCACTTGGACATCGAGCCATTGACCACAACTCTCTGAGTGTGGCCATCCAACCAATTCCTTATCCAGCGAGTGGTCCATCATCAAATCCATGTCTCTCCAATTTAGAGACAAGGATGTCGTGTGGGACAGTGTCAAATGCTTATTATGTCAAATGCAATTATTATTGCCAGTGTCAAGATCTTGAAGGGCAACAGAAAGAAAGGATCTAGTGGGCAAATATAAAGATATTATCAAAGCATTTGCTTCTTAAAATTATGTTGGAAAACATATGTTTTTTTTCCAACAGAAACCTAGTAGTGAGAGATACTGAATGTTTATAAAGGTTGTCAAGACCTGAACAGATTTGTCTTTACAAAATAGAAGGTTAAGGTAAGACTTATTTTTTTGATGAAAATATCTGTTTCTGTGAGGTCAGAAAATCTGTTAACCTATTTTATAAGTATTTGATTAACCTACTTTGTAAAGAAAGAAAATACTGAAATTCTCAAAATGAAAGAAAAAATCAGTGAAATATAGAGGTAAAATAATGAAATAAACTTTAATCTTAAGCAATAATGATGCTGAAAACAATGTTAGATTCTCTGCTCTGTGCATATGAGAAAATTTCTTAACTGAGTCCAGTGCCTGAGAGTTAAAGAATAAATCTTGATTATAGCATACACACATAAACCAGATTATTTTGAAATGACTGAGGAGGTCCTGTTCTTCTGGCACATGCCATTTACTTTCATGCTGAAAGCAGAGGCTTTGGGAAATCTCATGCACTTTTTCATTCAGAACCATAGCACAGCTCAGATATTCATTCCTCAGCTTATTTATCATCTTGATATTTTGGAAGAGGAAATCCGGGAGCCTCAGACCATTACAGATGTTACCAGCAATCTTAGGGTAGCCCTCCTTTATCACCCCAACTCCATTTAAGTCTCTGGACTAAGAAACACAGATGGAGCTCTGGGATTAGTAGAAATTGGCCTTGTAGGTTGATATGCACCTTACACATGGATCATGATCTCCTGGATATGTCTGGTCAGCCTAAACAGAAACATAATGCAATGTCTGTGGCATCAGATGACAATAGTTCAGATAAGATGACTCTAACCTCATTTGAATTAATCTAGCCAGAACTGTGGGCTGGTGCCTAGAGATGGAGTGTTGATGCTAACGCTGATGGTGAAGAAGGAGGCAAACCAAAACCGTGATGGTAGAATATTCTTTCCATCTCCGTGTGTTCCACCAGAAAGAGGGTGGTTACAACAGTCCCTCTGCAGTACGGTTTTATACGATAGTCCAGAGTCATTGTTCTTCTGATTCGAATACTGTTTTAAATACTGGTTACAGTTCTAGAAAAGATGCCATGGTGTAGGTAACTATTAAGCTCTGCTAGCCCTCTGCTTTTAATAACTGACAGCCCTAAGCGAACTGTCAATTAAAATGACAGATTCCTGTTGATTAGAGATATCTACCGTGAATCTCTAGTCACTGACAAGAAACAGGTTTCTATGCTACAAGACAGTCTGCTGTAATAACAGGAAAACAATTTTTTTTTAAGTAAGCCATAAATGAATTTTCTACTCTTTCCCCAATAAAACTATGTTATTTTGAAAAGAGATTAGGCTAAAAGCTTTAAATGAGAGACTTTTGCAAAGCTTATGAAGACAGGATTGCTAAATGAAGTCCTTGAATGTTAATTAATCATGACTGAGAACTACATTCAGAAAAGCTAAGTAACAGTTTTATGTACATTGGAGAATATTAAATGAAATAATCCACTGCCTTTAAAAAGAAAAGGACAAATGACAGTTTTGAATGATGTTCCAGTCTCTGTTCTGTTGAAATGAGTCTACATGAACATAGATTTTTGCCTCTGACAAAAATTAACCCATATAGATATTGGAAGTACCTATAGATAGCAATAGACAAATGAAAACAGATTTTAAATCTAATAAAATATAAAAATTATTTGCTTCAGAATTTTATAATTTTCCTCCTTTTCCAATCAACTTTTATTTTTTTCTCAAAAGACACTCTCAAGCTCTTCCTCTTAGCTATAATTATCATCTTTCCAAAACCAGAAAAGCAAAGGTTTACTAGCATTAATTGATGACCTTTACAATTATTTCTGCCAATCCTCTGTCAATTTCTATGAAATTATTCTTGCTGTATTCACTCCACTGCTTCTAACTATCGTCTACAGAAATTTTAAAAGCTGAACAAAATATTGTGGACACATCTGGTCAATTCAGCTTTTTCTCATCTGGGTTCCAAATTTCTAAACAAGATTCAGTCTTTGCATTGCCTGGCTGTGCCTTTCTCCTTTAACTAAAAGGGAGGGTGTCTTACTAAAATGACAGGATTGTTCCACAGATTGTACCAAAATAAATGAAAAATCTTATTTGTTCCATTAATCTCTTTAATTTCCACTCTAGGATTCAAACTGTAACAATTATCCTTTGTTACAGTCTGCTTCTATTCCTGCTAGGGACTAACTTGAAAGGCAAGTGCTTCTTTTCCCATTGTTATTTCGTTTGCAACCACATTATGAAGAGCTATTTGTCAGTCTAAGCAGCACCCACTCATTTTATAATGTTGGTAATAATTTCCACTTGCTTAATGAGAAGTCATTTCATCCAAAGACTTAAAGCGCTTGACTTGGATAAATTTAGCTTTACAGCAACTCATGAATATAGGTAAGTGCTACCAGAGCTGTGTGACATGTAGGGAAACGGACCACATAGCACAGTGCCACATAGAAATACCTGTATGTTGTCATGTAGGAGAGTTAGCTATAGGTTGGGTTCCCATTTGTGGCTTCCAGGCCTAAACAGTTTGGTGCGAGCGTGCTATCCCTTTCTTTTTTCATCGTGCAACTTTGATACATCCGTTGTTGCTGAATGTCCTCTAGAAAATTGGCAGAACGGCCGGAAGTAGTGCAGAGGAATTCCAGCTCTTGGCTCCTGGTCCTACTGCTCAGTAGTAGTCCTGCCTTGAGAAAGTTGGGAGTGGAGGAAGAGGAGCAATGACAATCAAGATTTCTGCATTCATGGGAAGCTGGACAAGAGCAAATGCTGTTTGCATGTTGCAACCTACTGTTTTGAGATCTGACTGTGTTTCTGTGACAACTGCTGCTCAAGCATTTTATTTAGGAGTTCCTAATAACTCAGCCTGTCTTCTCCATCTCTGGCAAATACTTTCAGTGCTCACCTAGATTAACTTCAAACAGCACTTCTAGGTTTATAGGGAAAACACAGTGATGTATCACCATTATGCAAAATAAGTTACCCACACAATAAAATGCTGACAACTTTACTCCAACTCATGCCAACTTCTTTCTAGCAAGAATAAAAGAATAGTAAATGGTCAAGTCTGGCTCCTACTAAGACCGGCTCATGTAATAATGTTCATATTCGTAAACAGATAGATAGCAATTTCTGGATTTGATTCTACCCAGAAATGCAACGAATGAGGAATTTCCCTGACAATTCAAATAACTTCAGTCATGTGAGTCATCCTGTTGTCATGACAATCTAGTCATAATGTTGATAAAAGCTGTCCTCTCTCTTTCTCCTTTTCGCCTATGAAGATTGCTGTCTGGATAGCCAAAGTGATGGTAAAGAATGTGTCCCTGTTCCTCAGCCCTTTCACTCTTTTTACATAAAATGTATGAAGTTTAAATTTAAACAATAGGGACAAAGAGCTGAAGACGAAGTGTAGCCATGCATTTACTTCCCCTTCTGTGCTGTGGGGCCATGACTGTTTGCTTTAGAGCCCACAGGTCATATCCCTGAAGTTCATATAACGAAGGGTTGTAAATCTAAATGGAGGAGTAGCAAAAAGGGGGTTTTGTCATATGCCTGACTTTATAGTGTGCATGGTTTTCAGGATGTTCATTCTGTGTGAATTTAGTAGTGTGATGCATTATTAAAATTCCTAACTTTCAGGTTTTAATTGTATATTACTGCAATCATACATGTACCACAAGGCATCAGAGACCCCATGTCAGATTTCTTTGCAACTCTTAGGCCATAGTGAGGCACCATATGGAGTTCCAAACTTGGTGTGCTTCAGGATATATGCATAAAAAATGAGTAACTAACTATTTAGCTGTTCAAATGCCTTACTGTGAGTCAAACCCTTACTGTGAGTCAAACCTTACTGTGAGTCTTCAGAAATGCCCACACAGCAGGAGATTTTCTTGGCCAAAGGTTTTCTGTGTTGTGATGAACTGAAAATTTACTTAGGAAAATAGCCTATAGGAAAAATCATATGAGTGAGATCATATTTTTATTAGACCTGTCATCTAAGTTTTCCTGTTTGCTGAAATAACAAATGTGAAACTTTAATGTAACAATCATAATGGCTTTGTTAGATCTGAATGAAGTGGCCAAAAGCAGATGCCAAGGAAAAGTGAAACACAGTAAGCATGTCTGATATTTCCTCTGAAATATTTTCTCAGTCTTTACCAATTTGAAATTAGTGGATAATCTCAGGCATAGGTGGTTCCTAACTGGTCTGCGATATTGAACAGTGGATTTGTCTTTCATGAATCTGCCTAGCCTTGTGAATTCATCTACATTTTTGGCATCTGCAGTGTCTCACGGCAAGGAGTTCACACAGCTATGCCCTCTTGCTTGCTTTGAGGCTGCGTGCTTGCTAACTCTATAGGCACTGGCACAGGTTGCCCAGAGAAGCTGTGGATGCCCCATCCCTGGCAGTGTTCAAGGCCAGGCTGGATGGGGCTTTGGGCAACCTGGTCTAGTGGAGGGTGTCCCTGCCCATGGCAGGGGGATCGGAACTAGATGATCCTTGTGGTGTCTTCCAACTCAAACCATTCTATGCCTCTATGATTCTATAATTCTATGATTCTGTCTTATACCCCTTAGTTCTGTCACTGAAGAAAGCAGCAAATGACTAATCATTATCCATCCTGGGTCTTCCCTCCCTCTCTTGATTTTCTAGGTCTTTAGTGTGGGTAAAATTAAAAAGGAAACTGTTGAAAAGGTGACCTTGTAGTGGGAAGGAAAAACTTCTACCTAAGTAACGTAGATATAGCTATGTATGAACACTGAGCAATGCAGGCACTCTTATTTAGAAAATAAAAATAATTTTTATATGACTTCGTGTTTTGAGTGCTTTGATAAACAACCGTCAAGGCTGATTATTTCTTGAGTTGTAGGCAGCTTGCAATAACTGTAAACATTAGAGAGTCATCCTCTTAGTTAGCTGCCAGTGTATTAATCTGGAAAGAAAACGCAGGCAAACCTTTTGGAATCTCTATCCTGGTTTTTAAGTGTATCTTAAAAAAAGTTCACAAAGCGGCAAATGAGAGACAAACTGCAGGCAACAAACCTAAATTTTTGTTTTCAAACGTATGTTTCTGGAATTTAAAAAAAAAAAAAAGAAGCCTAATCAGAATGTATCAGCATTTTGCCAGTAATATTCCCTACCTTGTCCAACTCCAAAATCTCCATTTCATTTCATTGCGGGGAAGACCGTTTCACAATAATGTTGTGTCTCCTTGGAAGCTTTATAGTAAACAATGCTTTGGATGAGATCCTGGCCCAAGAGGACAGGCCCAAGTTGAGCAGACCCTCTAGAAGATGGAGACTGTGTTTTTGCACGTTCTTTGCAGTGTATGGAGTCATTAGCAGTAACGATGGACAGCCCCATTTGGGATGTCATGATCAAAGCACTCTTTGTCATCTTCACTGCAGAGGAATTAGCTGGCAGCTGGTGAAGGACGTTTGGCCATGGATTGTTATCTCAGAGTTCCCATGTTGCAAAGTATGACCTGGTGTTTGACACTTAAACAGGTAGAAAAATCACTGAGACTAGAAATAGTTTATTGTTCTCTCTTTTGCATGCATGTTTAAATGTTTTTATTATTTAATGGCATCACTTACAGTATTTCAGAACCCAGTAACTTCCCTGGGACTCTGTACAAAATTTAAAAAGCATATTCAGTGCTAATGTTCAAGTGCTGTAAAGTGAATGCTGGGTATTGATAAATTATATGTGACATTTATTATGCCAGATTCTGTGCTGACCCAGAGCTAATGGAAATTACAGAGCATGGCCTGTATTTGTTCCCATTAAGGGTACTTGTTCTCAGTAGCATTTCAAGCTGCTCTTGTCTGATCTTTTTATCTGTTCAGTGGTTTGAGCTGCCTAAAGTCTTTCTAATCCCCAGGATCAGTTCCACTCCTGTATGGACAAATACGCTAGGCAGGGATCTCAAGAAGGAACGAAGCTGAAAGCAGGTAGAAATCTGGAGTTAAGACTGGGTTTGGGGAAAAGCAGAATTTTCTTGTGTTGAGTTCAAAACTGGAACAGAAAGTTGTAAGTTCTGTTCTCAGATCTGTCACCATCTCTCAGTGCCTATAAATAAACGAGTAATGTATTCTTGAGTTCCCTCATCAGTGAAGCAATGTTCAGCGTGTTACTGTTACCAGGAATTCAAGGGAATTTTTAAAAAATGAGCAAAACAAAAGTGTCAGACTAGAAGGGAACATCCTGCTTTACATGCGAGTAATACTTTGGCATCTAAAGGTTGTGGCCTGCTCTGTGCTGGAGTGTCATACTGTGCTTATACATGTCTTGTTAGAACAGTTTCATTTAGCTCTCACAAAATTTTTCCAGCAGTTGGCCTCCCATAACTGTCAGAATGATTGAGTGATTTGGATGCCTTCCAAGGTTCCTTCTTTTCCCAATAACCTAGATTGTTTCAGATGGAGTGTCTTGTGGAGAAAAACATTTGCCAGGAATTTCTGTTACAGGAACGGGTGGAAACATCACTGGACCTGACTCAAACCAGACAAGCATATGGTTTCGTTCAAATTTGTATTGGGAACTCTTGATCATAACTGCCAAAATTAGACATATTAAGATTTCTGAACTATTTTAATATTTGACCTCTTGCGTTGTGGACAACGAAATAATCTTCTGGTGGCAGGTCTTTAAAAGGCTGTCGTCTCATGCATGTGGGAAGAACATGAAAAGAATATTGAAATTCTACACAGATGTAACAAGGGAATGTCGGTGGCCAGCCGTGAATGGGGAAGCTGTCATCCAGGTGTGGGAACTGCTGTCATAGCTTCTGAAGGGACTCAGAGGCACGAACAAGTAATTTTTATGTTCAGTGACCCGAGCTAGAGGAGTTATATGAATAAACCCACAGCCTGGAAGGGAAATTATTTCTATCAGCACCACTGACACTTGGACAAGAAAACGTGGTCTCTTTAGCAGACCACTCTGTGCTCGGATACCTAATCCAGGACCCATCAGTCAATAGCAGTTTGCTATTCATTTCAATAGGAGGTGGCAGAGGGAGAAGGGTGGGCGCATCGCCCAAGTGAAGGCTCTTGAGATTTATAAAACACTTCAGATCTATAAAACAACTGTTGAACTTTTTCTTCATTCTTGCCTTCAAGATGCTAATGTTGTCATTTTTTATCCCATAAATGTCACTCACGGCTGTAAAAAAATTCTTTTTTTTCTTTCTTTCTTTTTTTACTTTTTGAAACTGAAAGTTCAATTTGGATGCGGTCCAGTGGCAGCTTCTGAGGCTGTAGGGAAAAGATGAAATATCACGAGAGTCAGTCGTGCTGTGCTGGTAATGACAAGTTTGTGTACCTAGTCAGTTTTTAATAATGCTTTGTATGCTGTCTGCAATGTGTTAGCTCACTCTTGTTATGTGTTTACAGACTAAAATCTGTTCAGGATTTGTTTTTAACGTGGAGAAGGGCATCACCCATTTAAAATCTTTGGATCTTAAAATGAAGGGAATCTCACTAGCTGCAAGGCAGCAAAGATTTGCAGCCATGTTAACTCATACTGTTTTCTGCTTTTATCTTTTTTAGACCAGAAAACATTTTGAGCAACTCTGCTATCTCATGGCCTTAAATAATTTTTGGTAATTTCACATGGTAAATTATTTAACCCCTGCTGGGAATAAAATTCCATGATAGCTAGCGCTGTTACAAAACGAGTCTGTGCTATATTGGTAATAGCAATGATGTGAGCACTAAGTGTGAGTATTACAGTTTTTCAGGGAGTGAGGCAGGCTAGAGATGCAAAAATATATATTCACTGAAGATTACCAGATTTTAATGATAAACCATATGTGATAAATTCATCAGGAAGCTCTGGATGGGTAAGGGGGGGGGGGAAAGAGCTTGCTGATAGCATCTAACTGGTGGTATTCTCCTTACATTGCCAGGAGGCAACAGATATTTTTGACCTACCATTTAATGAGAAAACGAGATACCACTTGAAGATAATTTTGTAACTCACATGTATTCGTTAGCGTCCTTCTGCTTTCATCTGCTAGTTTGCATTCTGGTTATAAAACTCTCAGGTATATTGCAAGCAGTTTAAGAGCAAGTGGGAGAGACCAGCATGGGGAACAACATCTCAGCCACTGAAGCTGCCTGAAGCCACTGATGCCCAGGTTTAGATTTGGTCTGTCTTAGCATCTGTTTTGCTTCCCAAATGAGGTCTCTGATGAACATTTCTCCCTTACCCTGTAGAGCATCACAGCAGTCTCAGCACCTTCATCCATCCACAGCCTCTTTGTCCTCCAGCAGAAAAAAAGCTCTCCTACTCCCTGCTAGGATCCTTCCGAGATGGCCTCTCTTCCCTTTCCTTTCCCAAGAGGCAGGCGTGCCAGTGCCACCCATGCTGGGGCAGCCACAGTGGGGGTACTGGCCACCTTGCACTTGTCTTTCTAAGCTGCAGATGCTCCTTCTGGTGCAGTGGCCAGAGGACATCAGCAGCAAGATCAGGGGCTGGAAATGGTTTTCCTTCACTTGCAATGATCTGTTCCTCATGCCTCCTTGGCCAGCTTCCAAATCATACCTAGTCAGTCTGCAGACCAGTAGTCTTCTAAATGAAAATGTAGCCAGTGTAGCCCACACGCTGCATTGCATCACTGCTGTGTCAGACTGTAGAGAAAAATAATTGTCTTGTATTGAAGTGCTGAATACACCACACTAAATTTGGTATTGTTGCACAGGACTCCTTATTTTCAATAATAAATATAAATTACTCAGGTCCAGAAGCAGCTTTGTATTTGTCAGCTGGTTATTCTTTTCATGGAGAAATCAAACCTGCCTGTACTTCAAGTACATGAAATATGGCTAATTGTTCATAGATATATTTTAATGAATTAGACTATTATGAAGCAATTAAATTTTGTCATGGAGAACATCTATCTGGCAAATGTACAATAACTTGTACAGCCAGTCTTTGGAGTCTTTCTTCACTGAAATTTAGGTAGGCTCTGCTGCTGTCCTGTCTAGGAGTAAACAGTGCTTCCATTTTAAAATCAGCATTTTTAAGAATTTAATAGGTAAATATGACTGTGGCAGAAAACTGTAATATAAATAGATGTCTTAGGCAGAGGGCCTTTTTTTTCCTTGACTTCTGGGGTTTTTTTTTTAAATATAGGCATATCTGATCCTTTGCCCACTTTTTTAATTTGGAAAACATGGTAGAGACTGCTGATTGTAGGTGACACTTTCTGTAGTCTATAAAAAAGTTTTGCATTTGTGCAGCTGCTGTTTTAAACAATGGGTGTTTTTTTAGAGGTTAGCAGGGAAGGCAGGATGATCCAGTGGCATGGAAATACGTCTGTTCCTTTAAAATTCAGAAATTTTGCTACTGGGGGTCAGGACCTAAGTTTGTATTCGCCAATCCACTTAGCCTTTGACTTTGTTCAGCAAGGTGTACGCTTATGTTTAAGTTCCAATAAAATCAATGGCATGAATTGAAGCCCATTTTTTAATGCCTTGCTCAATAAAGATACTAGATCTAGAATGAGAGCCTGTTTTCCAGCATGAATATGCAGTGGAAGTGAACTGGAGCTGACCTTCCCCACTTTTGCTGTGGTGCATTCTAATTAAACACCTATAATCAGGCAGAAGGAATTGAAGCCCCTGATTGCCTGTTCCTGCATTAAAAAATTTAAAGCAGCGTTTCTGGGAAGAATGGATTATGATAAAATTACCTGTGATTACAAGGGAGGGAATCTGATAGCGCAGGTGCACTCTCAGGGTCCCATGGACTGGGTCATGATCCAAATTCACAGGAAACCAATGCATGTCATTTCAGCAGATTAGTGCAGTCTTCTGTGCTGCCCTGACCAAGCTGAAAGCAGATGAGCTTGTTTACAAGAGCTGGTCACACGCACCTGTATTTATGAAAATGCGTGTTTTGTGTGGGTACCATCTACGCATGCCATTTTGGTGCTAGTCCATGGCAACAAACTCCACTGACGTGGCTGGGGCCAGGCACTCAGCCTCCCGTCTGCCAGCCTCCAGGTTGCCGCAGGCGCATGCTGAATGCAAGGTGCTCGAGAAGCCCTCTTTGCCTCCGTTCCGCCCTGCATTGCCAGTCTGGCTGCCTCGACTGCATTCTGCTTTCCTCTTGTTTCCAGGCTCTGCCACTGTCTTCTTCTAGATGCATCAGTGTAGTAGAAAATCTACTTTTTGCTGAGGCAGTGATTCTTGGGTTCAGTTAAAGAAAAAGACAAGGCTTTTGCTCTGAAAATCTGTCACTAGTCTAGTATCAGTGGTATAAACTGTATCTATGCAAACACATAACGCCTCAGTGAGTGCAATTCTAATGGAAAAGCATTTCATTAAGTGGTTTTAAATCAGGAGCTTCCCTTGGTTTGTTTTCTTTAATTGAGAACAAAGTTTGGATGAAATTGTTGGGTTTTGCCAAGATCTAACAACAGTGCTGGAGTTCTGCAGAAGTGTGTCATTCTAGGTGTATAAACCGGCGCGTTGCTCTACAAAAATACTATGTCTCTTTTGATGAAGTTGCTGAGGATTTACCAATCTGACAATACTACAACAGGGAGATTAGATTATTTAAGAAAAGCTGATCATAAACACATTATGCACTTTTAAAACTGTAACTTAAACTTGCTTACTGTCACGGTCCAGTTATAGTTAGAAAAAAGACAATCTTACGTCTTCCTCTGTGATCTGTTACTTTTCAGACCTAGCTCCATTGCCTTGTTTTAAACATTTTACACACATCACAGTGACTTTCATAGGAAAAATTCTGGATTTGGTAGGTAAGATAGAAGAAGACTAGATGTAAGTTTGGAGGTTTGAGAAAAGCATCCCACGCAGTGTTGATTGAGCTGCTTTAAAGCCAAGGATACTCTGATTTTCAGTATTCTATTTGCCCAGCTTTCTCCTCTAACAACAGGGTGACTGATGTGGCCTCCAAGTTAACTTAATTTTATTAGTTTTCTAGAATCCCTGTTCCTGTCCTTTACATACAGTTAGTCAAAATGCAGGACAGGTACTGAAGAAACCATTTTTGATGAAAAATCTGCACACAATACATAAAGGATACAGGCAGAAGGTATTAGGAATAGTTGTACTGGCAGTCATACTCTCTTCATTACCGTGCCTGAAAAGGCTAAGTCTGACTTGGTGAAATATTACACTTAGGTCTTGCTTTCATATGCTTTAGCACCTTTTTAACTGGGAAACTGTTTTTTCTCTGGTGCAGCACCAGGTCCCCAGTGAGGCTATTGAAGATTGGTACAAGGAGAAACACACAATTTAAATATTGACTTCTGAGAGCAAAGACTCTCATTGTTGTCAGTGGATCTTAGATCTACCTGTAAGAAATCCAAGATTTCACTCAGAAATACTGTACAATTTTTGCGGCAAAGGAAGGCTAAGTAACGGATCTAGATACAGATGACCTGCCTAGTTTCCGAAGTATTAAATCAATCTCCTACTTAATAACTGTATATCTATGGAGAAGAATAATATTTGGGGATGTAGTATTTATGGTGACGCTGTAGCATCCACTTTGCTCAGCCCTTCTCATGACAAGGTGCTAACCCAGCTGTGTTGCCCTTAAACTCTAAGGGTTTAGGAAACATTAAACATTAAAAATGTTTGAACTCCTGGAAAACCTTCACATGACAGCACTTGCATTCATGTTTCTTTTTATTATTTCCACTTATTTGAATGTTGCAGTGGCTGATGTAGGCCTTTTCAGTCTCTCTTCTTATGACCTGCTAAACAGTTTTCCCACTGACATCCCAACAGGGAAGAATTAACCAAAAGAGTGGCTGTGAGTGCTACCCAAAAGCATGTTCCATTTTGCCATGTTAAGCTGCAGGACTCTGAAAGACATAAAAAACCACAGCCAAGATAAAGATACCAAACAGATGGTTCTTCACTTCTCTTTTAAGCTCTACATTGCTGGGAACAACGTTTCTTTTTGTTGTTTGTCCTGCTTCTTGTCTGTCATAGAGCTGGGAACATTTTTAACCAACAGCTTCTTCACAGAAAAAAAGCCTTGGTAGGAGCACAATGTACTCTTTGAGCTAAACTCAGTAAATAATTTTGTATGAAAAAAATGCTGGAAACCATCAAATGTTTTCTGTAGATACTTTTAAAGATAAACATTTTGTTTCAAAACAAACTTTTGTTGTTATAAAAGCTCTATTGAGTCAAATGAAGTATTTTGATTACTTGAAACAAGTAATTTGCATTTCACCACAAGACCCAAAAACACTGATTTCAAGTTGCCTTGAATAGGTTTGTGTGTGATTTGGCCAACCAGCCAGGAAGTCTCTTGCAGAGCGAGCCTCAGGCACGGAGCAAACGCACACACACAGAGTCCTCGCTCTGGTGGAGAGCGAAGAGACTCCGTGTTGTTTTTTCTCATTCCAGTTTGAAAGCACTTCTTTCCAAAGGCAGTCAGCAAAACATAAAGAGCTCTGCTATTCCTCAGTTCGCTTTAGATAGCTCACATTTCGTTCCCCACGAGTGAAAATGCTTATCTGCAGAACTGCTGACTTTTCATAACAGTGTCTTCTCCAACTCCTAGAGAAATGCGAAAGCGGTAAAATGGAAGTAGTTTTGTGTGCTTCTTTTCTGGAAACTTTGCGTAGAAAAAGGCAACATTAGCTGGTTAGCAGACAGATATAGCAGTATCAGTGCACTGATCCTTTTCCAAACCTGTTGCGAGCAGCTGGCACTGGAAGGTAACTGGTGACCATCTTAAACTTCCTGCGAGGTGGCTGTCCAAGTATTTTCACTTCTATCTGCTAATAGGCTTAGAGTTCACTGTCTTTGTATAAGTATAAACAAAACCAACATTAGTCTCTGATCTATTACTAAATCATACAAAGAACTGTTTATCAAGACAACACTCCCCCACTCCCTCCCCAGCCCTACCCCCCGCCTGGTATCGAAAGACTCGAGGAGACAGAAGGTGGGAACAATTGAGAAACATGCATCGAGAATAGCCTGGAGAGTGCTTGATAGTTTTGGTTCCATATACTGGTTAGTGATTTTAATATTGCCTTCCAGCACAGGAGCTTTATGGAAGCAGGAGGAATTGTTTTGTAAGTACAAACACTTTCTGTACACCTACAGTAGTTATGTGCAGATCAGCGTCCAAATTACGCATGACTTTTTTCCATACACATGTCTTGTCGTTTACTTATGTCAAGGCTGAAGGATCATATATATCCTCTGGGTGAACCCAGCTTTACCATGAAGACTGGTTCAATGCAGCACTTTTTTTTTTTTTTTATATTTGGAACATTGACGAATATTTAAGAGAAAAAAAAGGACAAATACATTTGAACAATATACTGATTTGTGTTCAGTATTTTACTGACTACATTTCTGTTCAGATTAAAAAAAAAGAAAAACAAAAGAGAGAAATAAATACCTCTTGAGGAAACCAGAATACCTCTAATCATGTGTCTAAAATTTTTAATGGCAACAAAAGTAGTTTATACTTCCTTGCAAAGTGATTTGTACAAGTCATACGCTACCAAAGCTTTTAGATATACTGCATAAATCAAGAGTCTGAACTATGGTAAGGGTATATATGGTAGCAAACTGCTGAGTGAGAAATAAATAAACAAAATTTTTACAAAAGCAATGAAACTGTTCTGCTTTTTGCTTTGCTTTTTCACTTATAGAGGTCATACTGGGACATGAAGGTGAAGATTCTCAAATGCAGTCTTTATACATCATATCCACCTAGCTCTACTGTAAATTCTACCAGATAGCTTTCTGGTAGAAAATTCTTCATTTAATCCTTGTGCAATATTATTAGAAACACTAGTTTTATTGAAACAGTAGTTGGAGGGGCAGGTAATAGAATAATACCTTTGCTCAGTATGCAAATGTGATTGTCATTGTTAATTCCCACCATTGTAATTAAATGGAGAGAGATTTTTAAAATTTAGCGAAAGGAAAATTTATACAAAAGGAACTGCAGCTTATTTTCACAAACTGCAAATAAAACTCCTTTTTTGTGCTTGGAAATGCACAATTCTATTGGTGTAACTTGTTTTAATATATATGTATATCATCCAGAGAAGAAATTACAGTGCTGTGACTTGGAAATACTAAGCTCTGTTTTGCCTTGGAGGTTTTTTTGTTTTACAAGAAGTAGCATATCTTCTATGAAAGCATAATCTCATATGATCTTGAATCATGACTGAACTTTTTAGGTATTTCAAAAAAAAAGTAGTTTTTTTGTGAAAACTGCAGAAGTGATCCGTGCTGTATGTATATAGCCCTGCACCTCTACCAGGGGGTTTAATGATACGGAGTTGCTGAATAATGCTAAGACGTTGCAGTTCATCAGCAGCTTAGTGCAAGGTATCCCTGTGTACACTCTTGAATTACAGTAATTGCTCTTGAATTGTAATAAATACAGAGTAAATGTCTTTATGTGGGTTCTTATCAGAGAGCAGATGAGGTGTTGTAAGTCCTCATTTTACCTACCAGTAATGTGTTCTTGTCCCCGAGAGTTAAATTAGTTGCAGTAAATTCTCAAGAATCAAAAATGTATGGTTGTAGACAAATCCCAGGATGAGATGGAAAAAGGTGATCAGAGTGAGGAAAATTTTATCCTGGAACCCCAGGGCATTTCTATGAGAACTGTTGAAGAGCTGAGCAGTTATGCATCTGAGGAGACAAAATAGAGGCAACCTCAAGCAGGCCTGAAATCAGCACCACATGTAGGTGAGATAGTATGAGTTTAAGATTGTGTTTTCCTAATCCTTTCCTCTGCATTTACCTGCAGATAAGCTTATAAACCTTACAGGAACAAACTAGGAAGCTCTTCTGCTGTGTGTCTCTGGTCAGTCTGTGTCAAAGAGGTACCAGTAGTGATGACTAGGGTCATGTGGATCCAAAGAGTGAAGGGACTTTAAAAGAAAAAAAAAAAGACTCTTCGTGTCTTCGTGGCAAGGTTTTGATAGCAGGGGGTGGCTACAGGGCAGGCTTCTGTGAGAAGTTGCTGGAAGCTTCCCCTGTGTCTGACAGACCCAATGCCAGGTGGCTCCAAGATGGACCCACCACTGGCCAAGTTTGAGCTTCTCAGCAGCAGTGGCAGCGCCTCTGCGCGTCAGAGTTAAGAAGGAAAAAACCCGCAAAACTAGAAGTAGTTTTTTCAGCCAGAAAGAGGCATGAGAAGATATGAGAAACTGCAGATACCCAGGTCAGTGAAGAAGGAGGCGGAGGAGGTGCTCCAGGCACTGGAGCAGGGATTCCCCTGCAGCCCACGGAGGACCCCACTTTGGAGCAGATGGAGACACCACTGTGATCCCGTGGGAAGCCCACATCAGAGCAGGTTTGCTGGCAGGACCTGTGACCCCATGGGGGACCCACACTGGAGCAGTCTGCTCCTGAAGGGCTGCACCCCATGGAAGGGACCCACGCTGCAGCAGTTAGTGAAGAACTGCAGCCCGTGGGAAGGACTCATGCTGGAGAAGTTGGTGGAGGACTGTCTGCCATGGGAGGGACCCCAGGCTGGAGCAGGGGCAGAGTGTGAGGAGTCCTCTCCCTGAGGAGGAAGGAGCAGCAGAGACAACGTGTGATGAACTGACCACAACCCCCATTCCCCATTACCCTGTGCTGCTGCAGGGGGAGGAGAGAGAGAAATGAGGAGTGAAGCTGAGCCCTGGAAGATGGAAGAGGTGGGCGCAGGTGGTTTTTAATATTTGGAGTTTTTTCTCATTACTCTATTCTGTTTTGCTTTGTAATAAATTAGATTAATCCTCTTTCAAGCTGAGCCTGTTTTGCCCGTGACAGTAACTGGTGAGCGATCTCTATCTGCCCTTATTTCGACCCAGGAGCCTTTCGTCATATTTTTTTCTGCCCTGTCCACTTGAGGGCAGGGAGTCATAGAACAGCTTTGGGGGGGCACCTGGCCTCAACCCACCATAAATACTCAAATGCAGGCATTTGGACTCTTGGATTTTCTGCATAAGCTTTTCTCCATAACTGCTACCTCAGTGTGAGATCCATCAATAGAAGCATCAGGTCTGCCACTTGAAATAATTGTCTTCATGAAGACCACAGGTGCAGTCTAGTCCCGGACCAAAATATGTACCTAAATAGTTAATCTTTACTCGGATATTGTCGTAATATCTGGGGTTTATTCTCCTGCAGAGTTTGATCTTTTCTAGAAACCTTTTTGCTAACACATAACAAGTCTGTTATCATCAATATCGGGCAGGGCACTCAAAGAAATTAGATTGCAATTGAGCAGGGCCATATCTGGATGTTTAATCAGAAAGATGTACAAAACAATATCAGCAAACCACAGCCATTTTCTTGCTCATAACAGCTGCATTTTTCCAGAATTTACAGAACTGGCAGCAATCTGAACAGAAATCAGTGAAGTAACTGACAACAGCTATTTTTCCTTTTATGTACCATGTCCTGGGTAAAAGCAGTTTGTTTTTCCCACGCTTTTCACTGGCACTCAAGTCATAAGAAACTCAGTCACAGCTACACTGCAGCTGGAGTCCTCTCACCTTGTGGCCATTTAAAGATGAGGCAAATGAGTGAAATGGAGATCTGTTCCATACTGGGCAGCCGTATGGAACAGCTGCCGAGCAATGCTCATAACTGGTGGTCGTAACTGCTTTTCACAACAAAGCCAAGTTTTATTTATTTTGTTCGGGATGAGGGGAAGTTGCAAAATAATACAACTGGAAAGGCAAGAATTGCTAGCTAGCCTAGCTGGTGACTAGCTGCCTTACGGAACGGCAGTAGGCATGAACCTTGATTTCCAGCTCTATGACTGTAGTAGCCATGGCTATTACCTTCTCTGTTAATGGCGCAGCTGCTGAACCCACTTTTCTGCTACACAAGGTGCTGAGGTGCCGTCAGTGAAGAGTTCGCTTCACGTCTGTAGTAAGAAATCCTGCACTGCTGAATCGGGGTATAGTTATACAGGAAAGCTAAGTAGATAGCTTAGACTGCTTCTCTGCTGGGCAATGTAACACAGAGGGATCTGCCGAATTTTTAGCTAGCTTTTGTTCATGAATTAGCAAAAGGAGGTGTACAACCACTGAGTAAGTTTTAAAATGAAATGAGTGTCAGCTGTTTCCCTTTATATGATTCCTTAATGTTTGCTTTGACATTGGACAAAATACAAATTGCAGGAATTAAAAAAAAAAAATAGTTTTTTTTAAAGTTTGGTTTCCTAGTTCCTGAATTCATTGCACATCCACCCAAGGTGCCAACGATCTCACGCCTAAACCTTCTGCTAATCTTCCTCCAAAATGACTACTGAATTGAGGTTGGACTCCAGCCTACCCAGTGAAAGTGAGTTTGCTTTGTACAAATCACTGTTTCTCAAAAACTGCTAACTTTGCTTTCCTCTTACAGTTTTAGTATCATTTCTTGTATCTAGATGTCTTTTTCCAAATACCAAAACCATTATGAAATTATCTTTTCCTTCTTGAAAGGGAAAAAAGCCTATGTTAAACATTGTCAATGTTTTTAAGAGTGCTTGGCTGTGACTAAGACTCTTCCTTTCTCTTTTCATAATGTTTTCTGTTTTTTCAACTTTTTGTATGGCTGGCACCATATTTACACTGGCAGAAGGTTTGTATTCTTACGTACACATTCTAGAGTTCACTTCATAGGTTGGGTTTTTTTGGGGGTGGAGCAGGGAGGGCATTCTTTTTCCACCACCCTGTGATGGAGTGAGTTTAAATGGCATAACATCGTTCGGGGAGAGGGAAGGGGGAGAAGAGGGAAAAAAAAATAGAAAAAGTTCTGCACTAGAAAAACATTTTATCCTAGTGAAATTTATTGAGCTGCAAATAATGGCAGAGGACCTCCAGCTGGATTTCCTTTGAGCTAGGATTAGGAAGGCAGAAGCAGCTATGTGGGCTTCACTCAGCAAGAGCTACGCGTAACTTCTGTGGGTCCTACCAGGTGACTTTTGGTTTGTGAAGCCTGCTCTCAAGGGGTTGGTTTATTTGGATTTAATGACTCATGTAGGCTTGTGGATCAGCTTTATTTTCTTTAGCAAACCAAAGGATGCTGTTTGACCCTGAAAAATGAAAGGGAATGCTTCAAGTATCCTTCTATATTCTAGAAATCAAAGATTGATTGAATCACTTAAAGAGGGATAGGAAACATAAGTGCCGTGACTATGTTGCAAAGAGAACTATTCTGTGTGTCCTCCTGCAACGACTATAAAATGACACTATTGATACCTGGGGCCCATATAATGCGGTCCAGGTATGGCTGAATCACATTGTTTTCTAACAGTTCATCCTCAGGCAATCACTTTTTTATCACCATTTATGTGTTTGCTTTTCCCAGACACTGGAAAAAAAATGGTCTTGACTTCAAAATGTACAAGTAGGGGTGAGGCAAAAGGGCACATTGCTACTGTCCTTCTCCCCTGTTGCCACTCAACAAAGGATCTCTCTGTTCCTCTCTGTTGTCTTGCATAAACACACCTCCTCACTGCCACCCCTCTTCTGCTGGCCTCTCCCTGCACTGTGTTCATACTTACCTGATTTAATCTCTTCACACATATAGCTGATGAAAGAGGCTGTCTTTCGTCCAACAGCTATATAAATCATTAAGTAGGCTTAGATTTACATATAAAACAGCATGAAAGATGATAAGAGACTGTGATGAACTTGTTCGATACAAGTCATAAGGCTTCCTCTACCTAAATAACGCTAAAGAAATTAGCAGAAGGATTTGGCATTCCTGACAGGCATTCAATGGAAGCTTGCATAGTCATCCAGAGGTACTGGAAGTTGAGTGCAAGACAAAAGATGTTGCAGAAAATAAAATTTAATGCAATGCTTTGTATTCAGCAGGGAAAATCAGTGACAGGAAAGCGAAGAGGAAGCTTTTGGGATTTGCCCTGACCTGAACTTCTTTGACTTAATATGTGATATGGTTTGAGTAGCTTCTGTTTCAGAAGACCTGATTTGTATTACACGTATAGCAGATAAGCATCATATCTAGCATGGGTGCAAACATGGGATCCATACTGGGTTATCTATGCAAAGAGGGAAGCTCTGGTATCTGCAAACTATTTTGAGAGAAATGTTCTTTAATGGGATAGTCTCTGACAGTTTGCTTCTTATACATGACTCTACCTTTTCTACTATAGGTGTGGACATCTTGTACTCTCAATAAGAAGCTTCCCCCCCACACCCAGAAAGAAAAAAAAAAAAAAGATAGCAGTACAGGACAAACAAATCACTTCTGTTTAAATATTTTGAAGATACATGCTGCAGTTTGTCCAAGAAGAAATATTAGCCTTAGCTGACAAGGGACTAACATATTACCCTTTCATATGATACCCACAAACTGGGAAACACTTATTCAAAACTCTGGACAGAATTTCCTTGTTCTTGAGTTTTTATCCAAGGTCTAGCTGCTAGAATTGTATGAAATTTTTTTTTCAAACTTAAAATGTTCTTATCCTATACTTATTTTTGAAGCTAACCCTGGGAAGTGCAGATTGCTTATACCTGGTGCAGTCATGTCTCTAAAAAATGAAAAGAGCATTCAGAAAACAGAACAGCAGCAACAAGGAGGGCAGAAAGATTACTGATGTCACCTCCACCAACACACCAGGGTAACTTCCTGCTTTGGGTTTAAATTTGTGAGTGGCAGGAGGTTAGATATCTCTTGCATGTGTTTTTTATTCATAAAAACTTCTTCCTCTGAGAAAGATTCATGCCTCCTTCACCAGCTTTTTTCCTCCAAGTTTGTAACCTGGCTTTGTTGGCAAGAAAATTATATTTGTAGCTCCATAATAAAATTTCACACATAGTACAGAAATGAAGTTTTATCAGTAGTTTATTTTCATGCCCAATAGTGACAGTGCAAATTTTCACATTGTTAACATAGATCTGATGTGAGTGGAGCACCACACATTCGAAATGCTGCCTTTGGTTTCCTGGAGACTGAGAGGCATTCATGTCCTGGTTACCCACAGCGTGCAAGCTGAAGACTTTTTTTAATTCCATATGGATGTATTTGGATATTATTATTTTAATTTTTTGAGAAAGTAGGGCTCCTAGAGAATAAGGTCCAGTCTGTTTTCAAGTACTGGGTTGTCAGTATGTGCAATTCAACTCGCTTGGAGACAGAGCTTTAAGAAAACTCAAACACCTTTCACGTAGGGAGCCCAGTGCCCCTGGTGCTATGTCATTTAGCAAAGAACACATAAAGGCTCACGGTAAGCACATCTAGTGTGTTCTGGGTTGACCAAGGCTGGAGGCCAGGTGCCCCCCAAAGCCGCTCTCTCACTGCCCTCCCCAGCTGGGCAGGGGGAGGAAGTACAGCGAAAGGCGCCTGGGTCGAGCTAAGGGCAGGGAGAGATCGCTCACCAGTTACTGTCACGGGCAGAACAGGCTCAGCTTGGGAAAATTAATCTAATTTATTACCAATCAAAGCAGAGTCCAGTTATGAGAAATAAAACCAAATCTTCAAACACCTCCTCCCTCCTCTTCCTTCTTCCTGGGCTCAACTTCGTTCCCAATTTCTCTACCTCCTCCCCACCCCAAGCAGCACGGGGTAATGGGGAACGAGGGCTGTAGTCAGTTCACCACACGTTGTCTCTGCCGCCCCTTCCTCCTCAGGGGGAGGACTCCTCACACTCTGCCCCTGCTCCAGCCTGGGGTCCCTCCCACAGGAGACAGTCCTCCACCAACTTCTCCAGCATGAGTCCTTCCCACAGGCTGCAGTTCTTCACTAACTGCTACAGCGTGGGTCCCTCCCAAGGGGTCACAAGTCCTGCCAGCAAACCTGCTCCTGCCTGGGCTCCTCTCTCCAAGAGGCCACAGGTCTTGCCAGGAGCCTGCTCCAGCATGGTCTTCCCACGGGGTCACAGCCT
>VWZZ01008411.1:45008-57060 GCA_013399095.1 Psophia crepitans | reverse complement strand
CGCGCTGCCTCCCCGGCCGGAGCGGCGGGGACGGGGGTGCCGGGGCTGGGTCTCCCTTCCCCTCCGGCGCTGCGTCGCTGTGGCAAGAGCGGCAAAACTTTGGTTTGTGTGAACGGCATCGGAAAAGCGTGCTGGCTTTCACGGCGCGTAGGCTTCCGAAGGAAAATTATACCTCCCGGGAGCCAAGCTGTGCAAATCCCCCGAAAGAAACGGTTTTCAGGAGAAGGCATCAGTCCGTCTCGGTAAACGCTGGTCCGCATGAGCAGATTTACGTTAGTCAGGTTACCTGTGTGTTTGCAGACCTTAGACCTGTTACCGTGTCAGCCGCATGGTGGGCATCACTCTGAGAGCACCAGGATGCCATGATTTTGGCAGTCCCACTTCGCGTGAGACCTTCTATCATTATCGCCGTTATCAGCACCGTTAGACCTTGTGCTCACAAAACTCGCACCCGAGACTGGGGAGCCCGCGAATAGGCCCCTGTAAGCAGCCCGGGGTGCCGCGCAGACTGGCGAGCTGGTACATGTCCATTCATGAATTCTGCACTGCTGCCCTGGCGCTTCTGCCCGGCAGCTTAGTGGTCCCAAGTGTTCAGTGTTTTAAAACTGAAGTCCAGCATAAAATGCTGTTGCGTTCTCTAATGTGCAGGTTCTACTCTTGAAATACAGTTGTTGGTTCCTGTTGAATTTCTGGGTAGAAAATAACGTGTTAAAAAAAGTGGGAAACGACAGCTTCTGTAAGGGTTTACGGTAGGTGACTTAAGTCTGTCAGTCAGTAGCTAACAAATAGCAATTGTTTAGATAGATAATAAGTGATAGAGTATTAAAATGCTTAATGACTGTGGCAAATTTGCAGGTAATAACCCGACTGCCTCAGGACAGCATTTTTGCAGAAGGGCGTGCAATGAAAGGTATTGCTACAAAGCATACCTGTGCTTGCTGTACTGTAACCGATAAGGGCAGGAAAGCCTGCAGAAGTACGGTATTGTGTCATTCTTGGCTTGCTAGCTAGGTCTTAGGCATCCGCTCCTACCTTTTTGCCACTACTGCTACTCATCTACTCAGATTTAAATAGACATAGGCTTATGTACGCTTGCCACATTTATAGTTGACTTTCCTGTACACCTATGCAGAAACATAAAAATGTAAAGCAAGAAGTACTATTGTGTCAGTTTTGTGTCTGAAATTGACAAAAGAAAGTGTGTACTACTCAATAACAGGGCTTGATGCCAGCTCTGTCACCTGGATTAATACTGTTGTGTGTGGTCTCTCTAGAATCTTTTCAGCATGCATGATAGTGACTGGATTTCCTTTAAAAACAGTCTGTATTGAAGATACATCATGAGTTTATTGCATAGCTTGGGAGGGGGTATCCAAATATGAACTCTTCTCTCTGAGGAAGAAAGAGTTAATGAAAGCTGATTTTTTCTACCTTGCAAGGTGAGACAGTAGATGCTGAAACCCTAACAAAAGGTTTGAATAAGAAAGGTGACCACACCCAACTAGTGTAGAGATGTGAGCCAGTAAGTCTGCTTTGCTGTTGGGTAGAGCTAGGAAATAAGATTTGAAACAAAAGCACTAAGAAAACAGGAGATGAGAATGTATTTTAAAGAAAGATCATGAGGCAGGAAAGGGACAGAGAAGAACTCAGAGGGGTATATGCTCCAAGGGAAAATTGGGTAATGGGTATGGTAGCAAGATCTCAGTCATTAGGTCCCAAGGCTGGCTTTGGGATCCTTTCAGAGCCAGCATCCAGAGTGTTGGTGCTTATCTCAGCCCTCCTCAGGGGCTCATAGAAAATCTGTGAGGGAGATCCAACAATACCTTTTGGTTCCTGAGTGCAATACAAAACTGTATTGCTTTCTGTTGGTAACCTCATCTCCAATCTTTTAATTTTGGAGATGATTTTGAGGAGATCTAAAAAAATATCCATTGCTTAGATTAGTGATAGTATATCAGATGAGGTTGAAAATTGTGGGTATATGATTCCTTTAGATGCAGTAAATCAAAATAATATAGTAAAATAACCAAGAGAAGGCACTATCCTGAAATATCTTTAACAAATACAGGGAAGATATCTGTTGTCAGACTGCAAAGACCTGCACTTGGACAGCTGTTGCCAAGTACGGGAGTTCCCGTTTGGGTGGAGTGCCCTTTCTGCAGTGTATGTCTGGCAGATCCCTGAGCCAACATAGTCAGTAATTTGTGCTTGTCTGACCAGCTAAGGAGTCATGGGAGAGAAGGGGAAAGGTCCTGCTAGCAAAAAAATTAATAAATGCCTAAAGGGTGGGTAGAAGTAAACAGTCGTCTTCCAGCAGTGGGGTTCCATGGGGATCAGTTCAGGTGTCTGTGCTATTCAACACACTCGTAAATAAGTGGGTTGAACAGTGATATTTGCTGGTTTAAATTACTGAGGGTTTTAAAGACAGCTTTGCATGTGAAGAATTGCAGAAAGACCCTATTGCACTGATAGGGTGTTTAAACAGCAGATGAAATTCAGTTTTGGTAAGTAAAATGGGGGTGGAGGAGTAGCCATTTGGTTGCCCATAGAAGAATGAGATCTGATTGAATCTTTACAGTTGTAATTTGCAGGTCTACAGAAATATCAGCTCTGTGCACCCTGGTGATCAAAAATCCCACAAATAAAATGTTAGTCTGTTTTCTCTCCCTAGTAAATCCTATAGTAAGGTTGACAGAGATCTCTGGAGACCTGTGGCATGGATGGAGCACCTAGTTAGAGGTGCTTGTTTGCTGTTCTCTTTGATGCAAGCTCTGCAGGGCTCTGCAAGTTAAAAATGAACCACAGGAGGTAAGGCCATTTCAGCGCAGTGTGTAGTTAAGTGGTGGAACTCTTGGCCACTGGATAATACAGATGCTAAAAGCTTACATCGGTTTAATGGGCAACTAGGCAAGTTTACATGCAGGAAATCCATTAAGGCTGATTAAACATGAAGATACTAATTACTGAACTGTAAATTGTTGAATGGTATGAGAATATTCTTTGATAGTACTAATATAGGTTTGCTGCATTCTTATATCCTTGAGGCGTCTGTGTTTGGCCACTGTTAGGGACAGTGTTCTGGGCTGGACAGGTTTTTATTCTGACCCAGGACAGATATTCTTTCATTCTGCTGAATGCCTGGCTAGGTCACCTTCCTTTTAGTCCATTTCTGAAGGGGTGGTTTTGTATGTACTACATAACTGGAGTTCAAAATACTGTAAAGAATAAATTTTGGTCTATATTTTACAAAAATAACCGATCCCTTTCTGAAGGTTGCAACATTGGTGAATAATAGATATTTGAATTTCATTCTGAGTGTATTTAATCTAAAAGCTTATTTTTCACACTCAGAAAAAAAACAACCAATTTTAATAATTTTAGGTTCTAAAATTATATAATCCTTAAAGACTAACACCTTTTGTTAGTCTTATGTAACCCATGCTGTATGTTTTGGTACAAAGTTTTAGAATTCAGGATTAGTGTAAAAATACTATCAAGAGTGAAGAGGAAACTGAGCAACAATGTTTTTGATACTCAGCAGTATTACGAAAAAGGATTTTGTCTTAGCTGGAATTTCAGTGATGGAATTTTACTTAGCATGCACTCTCTTTTGCCTAACTGCACCAAACTGCATAACTATTAGAGTTGAAACTCTCTAATGTTATTGTTGCAGATCTATTAAATGGTCAAGAGTAGCTGGAAGTATTTCCAACCAAACCCTTAGGGCTTTTTTCAGTTTCAAAGATTAAATAAAATAATAACAAAAAATTGCAGGCATTTTTCTTTGTGTAGGAATGATAAATCAGTATCTTCCAAGGTTACCTTTTCCTTCATGGGCAGTCTTTCAATTGTGTGGTCCTTGCTGAGAACCTGAAGCTGAAAGATGCTCAGTACTTGCGACTTACCTTGAATTGACACTGTCAGCTGAATCATAGGTGGTTTCTGTCCTGTAGTTCTTAGTACAGAGAGAGTTTAAACCCAGTGTGTGGTTTGAACTCAAGATTTCAGTATGCAGAATGGTGTCTTATGTTGTCAATCCTATTTATGAGTGCTGTCACAGCAGCATCTACTTGTGTAATGGCAGCAGTAGATGATATCAGGTAACTCCTTTACATAATCATAATTTTATAGAAATTGTTTTTGCACTTAATGCTTTAAAGCTCAAACATTTTTTGCTTTGAAAGTATGCCCGTTACTTTCCTTTCCACCCCTTCACTTAGGAAAAAAAAAAGGGGAGGGGGGCTTTTTTCTGTCCATCTCAAGAGTCAGTTGTTATACATACTGTTTGCCATATTTACTTTCAAAACCACTTGCTCATTTTTCCTCTGGGGTGCATTTAAAATAGGTCAGTCCCTTCTTCAGTAACACTTTTGCTTACTTGCTTGTGACTTTTAGTACCGGGCTTGAGGATTTTCCGAGGAAACGCAGGTGTGCTGCTGGCAGCACATGGTACTAGCTGTCTAAATGTGAGCAGAGAGTGCTTAGCTGGACCAGGACTTCGAGCAGAAACTGCCTGTGTACATTTTCCTGTCCCCCAGGTTGCACTGGGTCACAAACTGCAGCTTGCTTGTTACCCTCACGCCTTCAGGCAGGCAGGAAGTGTTTTCATGCAGTTCCTGCTGATGGGGGAGGTTGCTGAAGAGGTGGCTCTGAGGCCACATTTGGGATTGTTGTGAGTACATTGAACCTTGCCTTGAGGTAGAAGGGTAGGAGATTCAAAGGGCATGGTGTCCTTTTGGCGCTGTCCAAGGTCTCAGGTGAATGTGGAGAATGATCTCCATGCGTTGCACCAGCTAGCATAGCTCTAGTTGAAGACTTACACTTGCTTTTCCACTTGAAGAAGTTCTGTCCAGCTCATCTTGCCCCTTGAACAATGCCCTAAGCTTTTGACCATAGGCTCTTCTGTGATCAACACATACTTTGCTCCTAATGAAGCTGTACTGTTGTGGAGAAGACTATCGAATGCTAAGTTGGCCAGAAAGAGGGTGTTGGAGAGATTTTTGTCGACAGCAAAACCCTACTGTAAGAGGGAGGAAGTCAGTCCCTATTAGAATATATGTTGATCTCCAGAGAGTGGTACTACTTAGGGACGTGGTTTAGTGGGTAATGGGTGGTGGGAGAACAGTTGGACTGGATGATCCTTGAGGTCTCTTCCAACCTTAATGATTCTATGATTCTATGATTCTAAGCAGGGAATGTTTTCTGTGAAAACTCCGTAGCTTCTTAACCCAGTGTTCCAGGGGAAATTTTTCGCTTGGCTACTAGGAGCCAGAACTTGCCAATGTAATAGCTTGGATTTTGACAAGTAAAGTTCTTTAGAATCATAGAATCATCGAATCTTTAAGTTTGGAAGAGACCTCATGGATCATCTAATCCACCTGTCTCCCCACCACCTATTACACACTAAACCANTCTGGACACGCTCCAGGGCCTCCATGTCTTTCTTGTGGTGATGGACCCAAAACTGGACACAGGACTTGAGGTGTGGCCTCGAGTACAGGGGGACGATCACCTCCCTGCTCCTGCTGGCCACACTATTCCTGATACAGGCCAGGATGCCGTTGGCCTTCTTGGCCACCTGGGCACACTGTTGGCTCATGGCCAGGCGAGCGTCAACCAACACCCCCAGGTCCTTTTCCTCCACACAGCTTTCCAGCCACCCCGCCCTCAGCCTGTAGCGCTACCTGGGGTTGTTGTGGCCAAAGTGCAGGACCCGGCACTTTGCCACATTGAACCTCATCCTGTTGGCCTCTGCCCAGCAATCCAACCTGTCCAGGTCCCTCTGCAGAGCCATCCTACCCCCTGGCAGATCGACACTTCCCCCCAACTTGGTGTCGTCTGCAAACTTACTGAGGGTGCACTCAATTCCCTCATTCAAATCATCAACAAAGATGTTGAAGAGGATGGGCCCCAACACTGACCCCCTGGGGAACGGCACTCAACTAGTCGCCAGTTGGATTTCACTCAGTGCAGGGAGAGATTTTTCTTTAGTTTTGTGTGGTTTGGCTCAACATGTGGTTGATTCAGAATTCAAAAAGTGGGTGTTGAAAAAGCAAGAAAAGAAAATTTGCTCTACTGTGCTGTAAATAAAAACTCATTGGGAGTAGACATACCATTTAATTTGAGGCTCGCTAATCATGGAGAGAGGTGGGCTTTTAGGGTAGATATTTTGAACCTTGCCATGGGAGATTGTTACTGACTCTGTTGTCCACATGCCTATCTTGGACACGAAGTTACTTGTCTAAACATATACTCTCTGTGTTTTTTAAAAAGAAGGGCTTTTTTGAGTATTTGTTAGTACGGTTGACATTCCGTTCTTGTTTCAATCAGAAAATGAATTCTGAGTTTTTCAGACAGTTGTTCAAATCCCTTTGGAGTTGGGGGGTGTGGCACAAGCATAGCTCTGCTGCAGCCGGGAGTTTTCCACTGAACTGCAAACTCAGTGTCTGCTTCAATGGGTCTCAGGAAACAAATGATAAAATACGTATTTTTCACAACAGCTTATGTGTGTATCTCTCTCCTGCTAGTACTGTGACTGAGACATTGCTTCTGTCATGCCATGGTGGAAAATAGGTTTGCTGATTCAGTCTACTATGGACAAAGTGTTTAGGTGTCAACACCTGTGGACAGTCATGTCCGAGAAGCTAATGCTGCTGTAGCTCCCTTCTTTCAGGAATATGTTAGGACTTGTTTCTGTGGGAGACACTGCCCTGCTGCCTCTGTAAATAAACAGATTACTCTGTTTTTAGTGCAATCAGTAATATATAAATCATAACTGTATTATATAAGATATAGTTTGAAACAAGCTCTTCTAAACAGGAGCTTAAATAGACTACTAATAGTGATGTGTATTTACATATTTCCAATTATAGAAGCACTGAGATTTTATTTTTAATGTTATATTGCACCATTCCTAATTTTAAAAGGCAATTTGTGGGTGCATCTATGCTGAAGTTTTAATTTGGATTGGGAGTGAGGTTTGTGAAGTAAATGTCCCAGTTATCCCTTTCTACTGTGCTTTGCTTTGAATCAAGGAGTGTTCTCGGAGTGCACAGAGCAGACTGAATGGAGTTGAACCAGCAGATACAGTTCAGGAGGACTTCATCCATGCTGACCTCTTGTGAACATTCAGTTCACAGTGCCAGATCAGGTCTAGTCTGACACAAAAATCCACAAAAAATTTGTGTGTTGATATCAGCGTGTTGCCACCATCTATAACACTGCCGCGCTCCTACTGCACTGCACTACTTGCTAGTGTATACCTAGATTATACGCCCTAGTGATACTGAGTTTGAATCTAACTGTAGTTAATCTGCAAGCTGATTAATAGGATGCTTGTGAGATCATGCGTTCAACATAACGTGAAGTTCAATGTCTGTCTGCTCAAGCTTCATTTGGAAGCTGAAAGGAATATATATTATATAAATGACAATTCAGTGCTTAGAGTGGGTAGTGAAAGAATAGTTAGGCGTTGCAGAGTATCTCCATGCTCTTACTAGTCTGTGTACTCAATGCATTGTTCTGTCAATAAATTGAGCCATTAATTTGTTTCTGTAAAAGGAGTGCTGGAGCACTTTTGAATAGCTGGAATGAGTAGGTAATCATTCTGTATAATTTTCACAGCTTTCTTGTACTTAAAGAAAAACTAATAATAATGAAAAATTATATTAGATCATTGTTATTTCTTTATTTTCAGGTTATTTCTTCTGTCAGCCACTATGCATTTTTGTTAGTGGTTTCGGTTACCCTTTTTAATTAAAAAAATAATTTTTCTAATGGATAAAATGAATAGCTCTTGAAGTAAGTACTCTTAAGAAAACAGAAAATGTGTTTTGCACATAGAGCTTTTAAGAATTGAAAGTAATGATATCATTTGTGTTAATGGGAGACTTGTCATACTTCAGAAACGTTGGGGTAGTCTGCAAGAGGTCAGATATAACAAAATTGTTCTTTTAGCTTGTTACAGAGACAGTACATTTGAAGTTAAGTATTTTCAAGTTCAGTTTAAAGCATTTCTCTGAGTGTGAGTATGTAATAAGCATATATCATTCTGGACCGAAGGCAGGTAAGTGGACCAAAGCCCTGTGGTACAAGAAGCAAACACCTGTTTGTTCCACTGCCTTATCTTTAGGTGTGTGTCCAGCTATGCATAGTATTGTGTAAGAGTAGGAAGAATTCTACCAGTGAAAGCTATTTAAATGCTTGCTCACATAGTAAATAACCACATTTGAAAAAGACCACCAGTTACGAGTAGCAGTCAGTGAAAAAATAGTCCCTGCTTGCTGTAGCACATGCTGCAACTCTGGAAGTCCAAGTACTTGTTATGAAGGGCTATCTGTCCTCTTCAGTCACTCTGAAGAAGTTCAGAAGTATCTTCCTGAATATTGTTTGAAAAGGTCAATCGGAAGTAAAGTAGTCATCCATATCCCTAGTTTTGTTTATAGTCCAACAAACTGAGCTGACTTTACTGCAGTAAACACAAACGATTCTTTGGTGGTTTTCTGCTAGCCGAAAGGCTGGCCAGGCTTTGGGAAAGCAAGCTTCTGACACTTCACGTTCTGTGGATAGAAGTGCAAAGATTTGAATATTGTTTTCATCTGTGTATGTAGAAGACGTGTGAACCATTAGCAGGAGTTGAGATTGCATAAAAAGAAGATGTAGTCCCTTGTGCTTTCGCAATGAAGCAGAATTGTGTATTTGCTGTTGACTTCTTCATTTAAGCATTCTTACCATGCTTCCTCACTTCGCAGTAAGCAGAACTTTATTATGTGAACAGTCATTAATTTCACAAGGGATATTCTTTCTACAGTACAGTGATGCTCATTCTGAGAAAGGATAGCCAAATGTTCTGTATATTTCCAAAGAGTGATGCTGCTTTTGGTTCTTTGTGTAATGTCTTTTTCAACCAAGAGCATGGTTTCCCTGTGCTCTCCATTTTAAAAATTGGGTAAGACTGACAACTTTTACAAACAGTCATTGATACCTTGGAAATACTCTTACATCTGTTGTTAGTTATCCTTCATTTGGCCTTGCATAGTCAGTGTCCTCAGCCAGTCAGTAGGAAATCACTAGAAAAATGGATTTTAACTTACTGGTTACTGATTTTAAAATCTAAACTCATCTCTAATTTATGAGATTTTCTTTTTTTTTTTTTTTTGCTTCCTTGTTCTTTGGAGCCTGAGCTAGCAGCTCTCTGAAATCTGGGCTGGTGTATCATTAAGAATTTATTTTAGGATTTTTTGTGTGCTAGAAACATATTGGTTTCTTGTTGTCACCTCTGCCTTACTTTTGCATCTCAGTGTTAAGAAAAGTCTTTGCAGAGCAACCCCTCTTTTGGCAAAAGTGTACCGGCTATGTTTTCCCAGAGTCTGTCTGTGCTAGCTTTTAGACCTCATCCAAACGAGGCAAGGAAAGCGTGTTTCTTCCTTGCTCTGTACCAAGAGTGCAGATCGTTGCCTGTGATACTTTCCCAGCTCTTTCTGACCTAGGAAATAAGACCTGTTTCAGAATGTAAATGCATGTTTTGTTGTGATGGGGTTAGTCGGGAAGGTTCTGCTCAGAATGGTCTCTTGGCTGTCACGAGTGCTTCGGCGCAGCACAAATGTACTGCATCTTCTGAGGATAACATGTCTTTAGGGCAGATTGACACTTACCCTGAGTTTACTGGAGTGTAGCAAGGTACCCGGAAGCCTACTTCTTTTCTCTTGGTTAGCCATGTTTTTTAAGATCTGTTAGCATGATACGATAGGGAAGATCGTTGAGAATAAGCTATTCGAGACTGTTTTCAAGTGTGGGATTTTTGATAAATATATGCGTGTTATGTGCTCAATTTCTTAGCCTATATAATGTTTGAAACAGAAAGACAGAGTGGTGGTGATGTAATACAATTCAATACACATTGCAAATGTAGATTTTGATTATAGAATAAATAAAAAGATGATGTCGTTACTGTCATAGGTTGCTATCGGTTAAAACACACTAACTATTGGGGACCATCAATATTTTCACCAGTTGCCCTGAGAATAGATTTCTGAGGTGTGTTTGCTTTCCTTGTAAAGTAATTCTATGTTAGGAGACCCTGCAACAACATGGCTTTGAAAGGGACCATTCAGTCTGTAACAACCAAAGCTTTTGTCTCTTTGAATTTCATCTGCAGGGGAGAGGGAAGAAATTACTTGGTGTGAACTACCAAATTACATGGTCAGACTGCATGCTAATTCTGACACAAGCAAAGTAATCACCTGAGCAACATAGTGCTGTAGCTTGTAAGTTGTCCTCCTTTCACATATGCAGTTATCTCTGCTAGAGCTCAAGAACCGTAAAATGTAAACCAAAAGACAAAGAAAATGGAAACCTCCTTGAAGAAAAAAAAATTATTAAACATGCTGCTCTTTGACACTTTCCTATCTATTTGTCGTGGCTTTTTTGGTGGGATAGAGCAGTGGCAAAGCAAGCCCAGGTTTTGTAATGCAACAGCTTTAAAAACAATTTAAGCCCTTCAACAAATGTATAGTTTGTGCTCTGATACGTATCTCTCTGTCAGCATCTTCATGGCACAGGTAAGATGCCAGAATTGGAACTTTACCTCAGAAATGATGCCATCTCCACAGTCCTTTGCACCAAATTCTCCTCACTAGAAACACATGGTGCGTCTCTCCTCTCACCTCTCTCCAGGCATCATGGAAAAAGCAGTTGCTTGCATTGAAGGAAAATGAATCGTTCTGAAACCGTCTGTGTCCGTTGTGTGTGTGTGTGCGTGTATGTGTGTGGTTTCTTCTCTAATATTGTTACTTTCAGTTTTTTAATATTTAAAGCACATCCTTGTCTGCCAGGTTCACTGCTTTTGGGAGGTGAGACTGCAATTAAAATACTCAGTTGATTGTGGTTTTATTCATGAAGATGACCCTGATTGGTCCATGAACTTTAGCAGAACTGAGTACTGCATAAACAAAAATGTTCTACAAATGTCTTTTTATGTTTTTGTATTTTCTAATGAGACCGTAAAGCATCATGTTGCTGGCAGGGGGGTCAGTCAGTCAGGTCATTTGCCACATATCGTGAAGTGCTTGTTAATGCTTGTTCATTTATTTAAAAAAACAAACAAACACTGACTTAGCTCAGAAATGAAATTCAGGAATTCCAATTACTTTCAATGAACAGCTTTGCACTCATGAATGAACGGAAATAAAAAAGGGTGCGAGATCTTAATGAATATCCATGGAATAAGAAGTCTGGTATTATCTTATAGTACTTCTGAAATAATATTCGTACTGATTTTTCTTAAAATAATCCTCATTAATGGAGGCACACTGCCAGTGCCACATAGCAAACAATGTGCTAAGTGATTTTGTGTTTAGCTGTAAAAAAAATAATATTTTGTTGAAAGAAGTGGACTCTCATGCCCTTTCTGTGGAAGGCTGACCACAGACCTTCTCTGTACTTACACTCTTTGCAGATTGTTTGAATTTTATTAAAATTTAAGAAAGTACCTCTTTCAGATTCTGTATATATGCAAGATGGTGTTTGCTGTTTCTAATTCTTTGTGTCATAGAATCATAGAATCACTAAGGTTGGAAAGAACCTCCGAGATCAGCAAGTCCAACCGTCAACCTAACACCACCATGCCTGCTAGACCATGTCCTGGAGTGCCACGTCTACACGTTTTTTGAATGTCTCCAGGGACGGTGATTCAACAACCTCTCTGGGCAGTCCGTTCCAATGCCTCACTACTCTTTCTGTGAAGAAGTTTTTCCTAATATCCAACCTAAACCTCCCCTGATGCAGCTTGACGCCATTCCCTCTTGTCCTGTTGCTTGTTACTTGGGAGAAGAGACCGACACCCTCCTCACTACAACTTCCTTTCAGATAACCGTAGAGAGTGATCAGGTCTCCCCTCAGCCTCCTCTTCTTCAGACTAAACAAGCCCAGTTCCCTCAGCTGCTCCTCATAAGACTTGTTTTCCAGTCCCTTCACCAGTTCTCTTGCTCTTCTCTGGACACGCTCCAGCAGTTCAATGTCCTTCTTGTAGTGAGGGGCCCAAAACTGGACACAG
>VWZZ01008411.1:15956-44543 GCA_013399095.1 Psophia crepitans | reverse complement strand
TGTCCTGGCTCTGGCCAGGCCGGGGTTAATGCTCAGGCCCGGGCCAGGTGAGCCGGGCCGGGCTGGCCGCTATTCCACACCACGCACGTGACATCAGGCCCCTATAAAGGGACTGGCCGGGAGGGGCCCGGGGCTGCTCCGGGACAGGCTCGCTGCGGGCTGTGCGTCTGGTCCGTCGGGTCCGACACTGATGTTTGTTACCGCGGTTGTTTACATCCCGGGATAATTATTGCAGCCCTATTGTCATTTCCCCTCTCCCTTTGTCGGCCCATTAAATGACCGTTATCTCAACTCGAAGCCATTTGCCCTGTTGTTGCCTCATTCTGCCCCGTGTTTTGCTGCCGGGGCGGTGAGCGAGTGGCTGCGTGGGGCTCGGCTGGGGCTGGGGCCGAACCACGACAATAGTTTTATACTTTTGTAGGGAAAATGGATGTCTTGGTAAAGCTTTTAAGGCCTCGAGATAAAGTCTGCCATGGATGAGTACTGTTTTTTTGGGTTTGGGTGGGGTTTTTTTTTTTTCCCTATTGTCATGTTTTGTAGATTAATGAACCACAATTCCAATCTGGCATGTGGATACAGTGCTTTACAGATGTTTGTTTTTCTGATGCGAAACATTCGCTTGACAACTTTCCCTATTGTGCTATAATGATTTGCTAAGACTGAACACCAAACATGTTGAGAACTCTGATGTCAACCAATATCATGATTAAGTTCAGAGACCTGTAAGATATGTGTGCATGTTTATACCTGCTAGCTTCATGGGATGCCTTATGCTGTAGGGGCAGTGAATGATCCATATCTCTACATTCTCTTCAGACCCTTGTGATTTTCTGATGATTAGCTTGGTAAAATTAAAAAGAGAAGGTCTACACTGTTGATTTTGTAATGGTTGACCTTGGCTGGATGCCAGGTGCCCACACCAAGTCGTTCTATCTCTCACCTCCTCAGCAGGACAGGGAGACGAGAAAAATAAGATAGAAAAAACCCTTTGGGTCAAGATACAGGCAGTTTAATAAAGCAAAAAGCCATGTGCAGAAGAAAAGGGAAGACAAAAGACCTATTCTCTCCTTCCCATCAGCAGGCTATGTCCAGCTGCTTCCCAGGAAGTAGGGCTTCAGTATGTGTAGCAGTTGCTCCAGAAGACAGATGTCATGATAACAAATGCTCCTGCTTCCTCCTGCTTTTTCTTAGCTTTTATTGCTGAGCGTGATGCCATATGGTATGGAATATCCCTTTGGTCAGTTGGGGTCAGCTGCCCTGGCTGTGTCCCCTCCCAAGATCTTGCCCATCCCCAGCCTGCTGCTGAGAGGGGGGAAAACGTTGGAGAGACAGCCTTGATGCTGTTTGCACTTTGTGAATGAATACAATAAATATTTACCAGATAGCCTGTTTAAATAGTTTTCCATGGTGCTTCTTTATGCACCATGTGTTTTAATTGTCTTGAATATCTAACAAGACCATTTTATTGTGTTTTCCCCAGTCACAGCTGAAACAGTAATAACGAGTAGCAAAATGTGTTAGTCATCCACAGTGGCATATAGCCACTGGAAGACCATATTTCATGCTTGAAAGTCATGCCTGTTGAAGTTTTTTCTGCCCAAATACTCATATCTTGACAATAGTAAATTGGCAAATCAGAGAAACTCCAGACTTTCCATCTCATGATAAATTTCAGTATTGTGACATTTGTTTTTGTTTTGAGTGAGGATGAGTAACTGAAGTATGTGGATAATGGACAGTTTCACAGCATGGAATTTTTCAACAATTTCAAATTAAAATTTGCAAACACTTTCACATTTTACATTTTGTGTTAATTAAAGTCATTCTTTACTCAAAGTAACCAGATTTCAAGAGCAAACTACATTTATTTATTGTGTCGTGGCGCCTTACGAGAGTTTTGAGGTGCGTGCCTCTTTTTCCTGTTTTCACCTTGTGTCTTCAGTCGCTGCTTGGACTGTGTTTTATGTGTTACATCTGAAGTGGTGGAGCTTTCATATGATGTATTTCCCAACTGGAACATAGGGATTTTGCAGAAGCTGTACTTGTATACTGACTCCAGTTACAAAATTCTCAGACTTTTCTAATAAGAACAATAAACATCATTGAATGGGATGGGATCACGTTTGACTTTCTCACAGCCGATGTCGTGGTAGTTCATAGCTGTCTGGATGTTTGTGGCCCAAACTGTATACCTTCTGTTTTTCTTCTCTGTTTGCAATTGATGAGACTTACATTTTATACCAAAGTTCTTGTTGTTTGTCTGTAGTGCATGACCTTCAGTTAATACAGCTAAATTTTATCCCTTTTATATTGCTCCTGCTCCCCAGGTAGCAAGTACCTTTTTTTCTTTCTGATATTATAGCCTTCTCCTTGATTGTCAATGCCTCCTCTCCTGTATCAACAGCAAATTGAATCTGCATACTTCTAAGTTTATGCCAAAGACAATAATTAAAATATTAAATGAGATGTGTAACAAACCAGAGGAATGTTGCTCAAGCATGCGTGTCAGAAAAAAACTAGAAACACTGAAGTGAAGAGCAGTGTGTTTCTGGTCAGCTTTTGGTGAAGGTTAGATTGCATAGGCAAATTTTCCTGAGAGGCAGAAAAATCCCCAAAAGCAAATGGTCTGTAAAACTGTTCCCCTATATACCATTATCCCACTTAAACTGAAACCGAAAAAAACAGAATTCGTGAAGCATTGCCCATACCAAGGATGAATCTGTTCCTTTACATTCTTTTGGCAACTCCATGCTCCTTTAGCAGAGAACATCCAGGGCTATTAGCACCTTCCCCCAGCTCCTAGCAGTTTCTTCAGAAAGAGGTCTCAATTATCTTTAACCAAAGAGGAAGAACTATTCTCCACTGTATTTAATGGTGCAATTTCAGAAGCTGAAAAACTGGGCATTCTACACCTATCTTCTTGCGATGAGTGCCAAACAGGATTTAATTGCTAGGCTAGTCAGAAAGCTGAGAGAAATCTTGAGGTTTTAGGGGAAATGAGGGATTAGATTTCATTATGCAGATAGGTTTCTACCACCATCCCATCTTCCTCCTCCTATTTTTGGAGTGTGGATTAAATATGGATAAATTTAATGATTCCTGAATGTAGAAGGACTCAGCTCCAGAATTCTGTCAAACAAAAATGAAAAATAGCCTGCTTTTAAATGGCACTTGAAAATTATTTGGGTCTGTGAGTTATAGGACATGTTTTGTCCTCAGTTTTCATCCAGCCAACATAATAATCGCAGCTGTAAAAAGTGACAGCAACAGTGGCATAAAATGCTCAGCTTCATATGTGTTATGAAAAATCTGGTTTAAACTTACTTGTAAATTTTTCATCTGCAAATATACTGTGGAGGGATTGGGTTTGTTTAGTCCAACAGATGGTGCTGGGGAAAGGTGATGATAGTTCTCCAACAGAGAACCACAGCTGTGAGGTAGAATAATTCACTTAAGCACTCCTCCTGCATGCAAAGGAGGAGAGAAGTAACTTGGCCATGATTACAATAAAAATTGTCATTTAGAAGAAGGTATCTAACCATCTGTAGTTCTGTAACAATCTTTTCAATATGAGCAGCAAAGACAAAAAATGTTCCTAAAATCAGTACGTGATCCTTTTGTGAGAAAGACTGTATGACATGGTTCCCCATGATACCAGGGCTGTCTGGATGACTCAGGAGAGTTCTTCCAGCCTGTCTTCAGAATAACTGTATTGATTTTCGGTGTCTGCTTGTTGATAGCAGTAAGTTCAATATTGATCTGTTGATATCACCAAGGAATCAGCCAAAGTCTCCTAGTCACATTCTTATCTCAAATGGAAATCAAAATCTCTTTGGGGAACGATGTAGTTCTCTTTGACATCCTTAATGCCTGGCTAGTGGAAAATGTATCTAAACTGAGGATGTTGCTCTCAGAGATGAGTGTGTAACACACAGGATACGTGTGCTATGGTGTTCAAAGGAAACTTAAATTTGCCTTAGAGTTACAATCAACTCTAATGATAGCATGGATAGTTTTCCGCTCCACTTGTGGAGACATCTTGTTTGGAAACACTTAATTGTTCGTTTTCAGTCATTTCAAAATCTCAACAATAACAACAAAATCACAGCTGAAAATCCTGTTTTCTCTATATTGATTAATATATGCACACATATTTGCAATATAAATTTAAATTGAACTGGTCATCCTAAATTATTTGAGCCTTTATAGTGTAAGAATGGCTGTGCTGGGTCAGATCAAAGGTCTGTTTAGGCCAATACCCTGTCTCTAGCTGTAGTGAGCAGATACTTAGAAAGGAGCATAAGAATTTGGCAGGCATGTACGGATACTTGCCCAGAGTGGTCCCTCAACCTTCAGAAATCTGAAGCCAAATCTGAAGTTTCAACTCTGTCCCTCATAAAAGAATAGTAATGCTGATTTGCATGGAGGGCTCAGGATGTAACACAGAATCACAGAATGGATGAAGTTGGTAGGGACCTCTTCAGATCATCTACTCCAACCTCCTTGCTTATGCAAGGTCAGCTAGAGAAAGTTTCCCAGGACTGTGTCCAGTGGAGTTTTGAATATCTCCACTGATGAAGATATTCACACAGTAAATTTATACAGGGGATAATGCTTAATACTTCTTAATAGTTTTTGGGGTTTGGGTTCTTTGGTGGGATTGTCTTGTTTGATTTTTTTACTATAGGTGGACATGGAGTTGATGATTTGTTGGACTTTTCCTTCAATTTCAAGATTTCTTTGCCTGTGATAATGGGCCATTTACTCTGTTTGATATATAAAATTAGTATTGTGTTCAATATTCATAATTTTGTACGTATTTATTTACATGGAATTTGATCTGTCATTTTAATACCCTGCCACTTAATCTCAGTAGAGTCCTCTTCAATTAGGCAGAAACTTATTATGAACTTTAATTATAAAAAATCCCTGCATTAACTAGATACACCTCATTTATCCTCTCAACTCCTCTGCTGGCTCGCTGAGTAGCAGACACCAGCTCTGGTCCATCAGGCTTCATTGATCACCTTTGTGCACGGTGAGAACTGAACACTTATTGCTTCCCTGTGTTGTGTCTCTTAACCAACTACTAATTACTTTCTGCCTTCTGTGGCAATTTTTCATCTTTCTCTAGCTAAACTCTCCTTTTGTGCATCTTCTTAGGGTTACCCATGTAATAATGTGACATGGAAGAAAAATCCTCCTTACCTCCCCGGCTGCCACATTGCACTTAAGTGAGGAGTGCAGAGAGGAAAGCCACTGTGGGAATATTCTTCCTCACTTTTAAGCTTTTCAAAGAAAATTATGAAGTTCATTATCCTTGGTTTTGCCTTTTCCACAACCTTGACCTTTGTTAGAACTTTCTGCTACTGGGAAGCATTACATTTTAATCTGATCCCTCAGTCATTCAGAAATGAAGATTTTTACTCACTCCAGAAGAAGAGTTATTCATGTAAGATGAACTGACCTCAAAAATTTGAAGAGGAGACTGCAAAACAAAATGAGCATTACATAACTCAGAAACCATTCATTTATTGTACAGGGCTCACGAACTGGGACTTGCGTCAGGATTTGCCCTGCCGTGTAATTCAAGTGTACGTACCCTGTAAAGTGGTGTGCATCCTGGCAACGATTTCAATTCAAACTCCAATGCAAAATACATGTTTTAAGTGTACGTTTCTTTTATATGATTCCCATGTGCCAGGCTGTCTACCAAAGCTGTTTGGACTAAAATTGAAGTCTAATACGAAATATGAAAACTATCGATGGGCCATGCAGACTTTTGCATCTGGGTTTCATCGGACTGAACTCTGACAGGATTGGGATGACTAGTGTGATTGCTGTTCAGTGATTTTTATTTTTGTTTTCCACACCAAGTACGAGCCAAATCTACCACTGGAACTGTTATTTTCTGACATTTAAATCTGAAAAGCTGTGGACAGGGGAGTACTCTTTCATCTCCTGAGTGCTCTTCAAGTCAGATGGACTTTACTATCATGATGAAACAACACTCTTTTTTTTTACATTTAAAATACATTTAACATGAAAAATGATTTATTTTAAATGATGAAAGGGAACCTTAAGAAATTTTGCCTGTAATAGGATGCACAAAGTTTGATACATAGCAAAATAACATAAAGTATGCTTTCACATAACATAAACTTTCCTGAAATTTCCTAAAATTCAGCTTGAAGAACGGGCTCCAGCTTGTTCTTTTCCTTTCTCACCATCAGTCAGTGAAGTAAAAAGTTAGCCTGAAAGCTGTCTTCGAGTCATTCAAAGGGTTGCTTGGGTAGGCACAGTTGTTCTCGTTAAAAGCAGATACTTAAGCAGAATCAGACTACTTGGAAGACAAACTATTCTCATCTGCCTTCCACTCTACAGTAAATTCATTGCTCACCACTTTAGCAATAAGAGCTTCATTGCACCATCTGCATGTTTAAATGGTGATAATTCTTTCCATTCATTGGTTCTGCCGTTCTCTTCCTCCTACTTAGCAGATTTCTTGTAGGGTTATGATGGTGGTTTCTGCTACATGACACCATGCAAGTGATTTGGGAAGCCCAAATCTGAAAACTCTTTGGAGACCTGGCATGTGCCCTTGGCATTTAGAAGTGCAAAGATACTTACAAGCGAAGCTGCACAGCAAGGCTCCTAGTGATAATTTTGGGGGAGACAAAATGCATATAAACAGCTGTGAAGCTCCCACTGTTTGCCTTTGGCAAAGGGAAGGCACGGAGGTATCATCCTCCTGGAGCGTCTGAGCAGCTGCATGCATAGTTACCATTCACTGAAGTTCTTCCTGTTGGCCACAACAGCTAAAGTACGGCCATCATTGATGTGCCCACGCATACCGTAGTCAGCCTCAGAGATACGAGGTTGCATGTATGAGGCCACACAGGAATTTGGGGTTTCTTTTTGCAGTGTGAAATTTGATTTGAATGTCTGTTTTGTTGTTTATGGCAACAGTGGTTTTGAAGTAAACAAACATATGATGTAATTTCTATGGAACTAACTGACTGTAATTTGTATGGAACTAACTGATCTTCAACTTATCTGTAGTACTCACCATTCAGTCAAGGTTGTGAATGTTAAGTAAGTCAAAGGAAGAGACGGTTAGTGAAGACTCTGAAAGAATGTATGATTTGGTTTTTTTTTTTAAATATGCCAGTTTGACTTTAAGCTCTGAGACTTGGATCAAAGTTAAAGGATCCCAAATTTTATCTAGCTAATTATCTAGTGCCTTGAAAGAGTGTTTTGCTTCTCAAGCTGTATAGACCCCTGCTGTTATCACTTTGTCTGCTAGAAGCAAATACTAATTCATGCTACCTAGGTTGGACTCCTGTTTTGCAAATAGATGGGTCACCTTCTGAATTTGCCTCTGTTAACTGCCAAGGATGCTTTGACAGCAGGATTAAACCAAATTCTTCTACCCAGATAAGGTTAAGAGATTCATGTCTAAAGAAATTGTGCAGTACCCTTGCAAGATCTGTGCTGTGAAGTGTTTCCTGCTGGATGAGTTCTGTCTGCCTGGCTGCGATGGGTGTATGAGTTCAGTTTTATGTATACATGAACATCAGTCAAACAAGTCAGGCCAACTCACCTGGCTTGTCATTGCATCTTGAGTAGTATTATATGTAAAAGGATAAAAGACACAACTTACTAGAGTTCAAAATAAAGCATTGGCCTCAAACTACTGAATAACAGAGCATTCGTCATGTTCTGGATGTAGATTGTGTGTCTGGATTGCCACCAGACAGATGGAGTTCTGTGTCATTTAAATCTAACTGGAAGAGTCTTTCACTGGGTCGTTTTTAATGAGCTGTTTTGTTCTCTAATTATTTTTGATTAAATACAAGTTGTTTTTTTAAATAGATCAAAAAAATTGTCTGCAGTAAGGGAGAAGTGGGTGAGCTGCTCCAGTAAAGCACTTAAGTGTGGGTGAAGCTGAACACATAAGTATTGCAGGTGATTACACTTCTGACAGAGCTTCTTGGGAACAGCTTCTGAAATGCAAATTAGAAAAATATAAAAATACTGATGCATTAGATAGATTGATTTTACAATGGAGAGTTTTTACACACTGTTTTCTTATGGCAGATCAGCAGTTAAACATATCTGCATTCAAACAGCACCTTGAAACATAATTGAAACTTGGAAATTTGGCTACCTTCAGATTTACAACACTGTCTTTTTTGCAAACTTGAATTTAAGAATGTATGTGGAATAAGTTACAGCTTTGTTAATTCCAGATAGTTTGATCTGATAAGGGTCAAATAATTTCTTAGTCTTCATGCTCATTTCTACAGGCAAAAATGTGTCATCTTGAAAGTATCTTTCTGCATATCAGTAACAACAATTTCATTCCATCATTTCAAATGTCTTGGGGACAGAACTTTCAGAAAATAGTAGACCATCAGGACAATAGGCAGATATGGAATCTGCATACACACACAGACACACCCCTCCCTTTTTTTTGTTGTTTTTCCATTAACTTTCAAAAAGATGAGTGAATTCTCAGAGTCTTGTCAGAAAATATTTTAACCCCTTTTGCAAAATGTATTCATTTTAGTTGTGATCGGGCACTATTATCTACAGGTTATGCTGTTATTGTACTTACGGACCCTTGTGGAGATGACTCTTTATCATTGCTCTGTACAGTCTCTGAGGCTCTGAAGGTACACAGGAAACGGTTGCAAGGAGTAGGACAAGTCATTGGCTTAACTTGCAGTAAGGATCGTTTAGATGCACTACTGGGATAGTGGCTATAACCATTTGGAGCAGTTAATTGCAGGATAGAGTCAATGAGGTGGCCCGGGAATGCAGTTGGCACATCTCTGTTGAGTGGTCTTTACTAACCGGCCTTTTTGCTGCTCATCATCTCTTCCTCCTCTCCACTACCCCACACGCCTCAACCTTTGTCTCCTTTGTCAGTTCTCTAATACTCGGATTCCTCCTTATGCATGCTTCTGCTTACCTTTGTTGCTGCTCTCTCCTTCCTTCAGCAAGGGACGCAGGAGCCCTGAAGGACTGAGGAATCAGGGGCCTGAGCAGATGGTGCTTCTGCGCCTTTTCAGGTCTGCTTTCTGTGACCTTGCAGCGTTGCTGTCTCCAGCATGCAGCCAGCACTCATAACACAAAGAGAGCTAGCTGGTTTGTCTTCAGACTTCATCCAGGATGGTGGTGTGCCTTGCCTCTTGGAAGTGGTTGAACTTGATGTCTGTTTCAGGGAGCTGAAATGAGTAATGAGAATACACTATGGAAAATTGTATATATACCATGGAAAATCCAGAGACCTTTTTTTCTATTCTGGAAAGAACTTGTAAGTTTCAATAATTTACATTTTTCTTGAGGGTACCGTAGCCGCATGGGTGCATGGATAAACCTCTTGCAATCTGTTTTGCATAACTAAAATTTTGGTGATGTTTAGAGTGAAAGGATCCTCTGCTCTGCTTAACAAGCTTCACAAGGTGGCTTTTAATGAGGCAATCAGTGTAGAGTTTTGGTGGTCTAGTGATGTTTTGCATAGGTTACCAGAGGGAGAGATTATTGTGGCCTCTGTCAGCACTATTCTCTGTGTCTAGTGGCTGCAGATGCCTGAACCCTTCATATGCACGTATGCATTAAGATATATATGTATCAACTTTTAGGCTATATAACATTTATTTAGTTTTCACAGTGTTGTGATGAGCAGCTGAGCAACTGCTTGCTGGTGGGATCGGGAGGAGAATGGGAAGAAAAAGGTAAAACTGGTGGACTGGGATAGGGACAGTTTGCTGGGGGAGAAGGAAATAACAGCAGCAGTACTGATAACAGATTATACACAATGAGTGGTACACAATGCAGTCTTTCACCCCGCAACCCAACAATCGCACACGACCACTCACTCAGCCTGTCCTGGGGCAGAAGCTGCCCCTCCCTGGCCAGATGAGCATGATGGTATGGTATGGAATACCCCTTTGGCTAGTTTGGGTCACCTGTCCTGGCTGTGTCCCGTCCCAGCTTCCAGTGGAAGTTATGTCTGTCCTAGCTGAAACCAGGACACACAAGAAATAATTACATTGATCAGACAAGGCTCGGACTTTTTTCAAGGGCCCTGAGTAAATCAGGGGGGTTAATAAAGGCAGGAAAAGTCCTACTGTAGTTCTCGTACTGACAAAAAAAGCAGCAGCTTGGGATAGAATGGTGGAGGCCAAATCTTGTATACTGAAGCTGAGCCTTGGAAGGTGGCCTGATGAGAATCCTAGCTGCAAAACCTGTTTCCTTTGGAACTGAGGGAGCTTGTTTCCCCAGAAAGCTGGTAGGAACTCTTCCAGCAAGTGTGTGTCATTTCCTCCCCCTGCTTTTTTTTTTAACTATTTTACATTGTCACCCAACACAGACATCTTCATGGCCCTCTATCCATGTTGCAGACTAAAAAATTAACATTTTACAGGCCTTTTTTTTTTCTACTCAGTTAGCAAATAAACTCTCCTATGTCAAATGTAAGTTATTTACTTGTCATTATGACAACCCAGAAAGTGCCCAGTCTGTTCCCTGCCTGCTTCTTGAAGTGCCATTAACAAAGACTTTTATGACATCAACTGTGAATGTGCATTCCTAGTGTAGTTACGTGGCTTGGTCTGCGTAAAGTACAGTTTCTGAATATTGTGCATTTTCAGGAAGTGGAAGAAGTCAATTTCTTCAAGGTGTTGATCTTTCATCTACTGTGCTACAAGAATACCTTACATGGTAAAAAAGACTAAAATAAGATCTTCATTTATTTTTTGTGATAATGACGTTAATTTGAATAATTCCTTACGAGTGAAAGTGCAACCTATGGGCATTTTCCGTGATAAAATAATGGTAGTCTGATACATCAGGGATGGTCCACGCTATTCTACTCCTATGGCTGAAAGAGATGTTTTGTTTTGTACTTTGGTGTGGTAATTCTCCCTGAAGTACTTCAAGCAGATAAAATTGGTTTTAGTTTCTTAGAGTAACTTGCACTGTGATATTTGAGACAGTGTTCATACAGGACTTGTACTGAAACCTGCAAAATATTTATAGACAGTTCTGAAATGCGTCATGCATTTCTATGTATTGTTTTTTATGCTGTTAACTGGATTTCCTCCTAACATTTGTGCTCCATTGTTGCAGGGAGAGTATTTCCAGATGTTTCCATATAGTACTGCTTTGTACGATTGCTGTCTCTAAGGTGATGTTTGCATATACTTCTCTGTCATTGTCCCTTGGCTCTTGAGAAGTCATTTTCTATCAGTTGCTGGAGTCTGTTTATAGCTAGTTGCGTCCAAAAGCTGAAGTGGTAAACGATATCGTCATACACGCATACAGGTTGGTGCAGAGACAGGGTTTTCACAGAACACAAAACATTTGGATTTCATCAAATGGAAATCGTAATTGACCATATTGAAGCTACACCATCTTACATCAGTTAAGGACCCTGTTTTTTGCTAGCCAGCTCACTCTAGTGGGTCAAATTCTTCTGCGCTGTGACTCCTGTGGCTCACCAGGTTGCTTGTGCAAGTGCTGAAAGTGTGCCAGTCACCACAACTAAGCTCTGTACTTTAAAACCACAAATACCTACCTTCAGCTCTTCAACTAGGCCTTACTTTAGACAGGGAGGAAAGACTTCCGTTTTACTTTTTATTTAAGTCTTCAATCTCCTTTTCAGAATTAATTTCTGACACCATTAATAGATGATGTGCAGCAGTCTTCTTTGGTACCCTTACCAAATGCTTGCATAGGAAGAAGGAAAAGTGTGTTGCTCTGTGCCTGAAAGATGCGCAAACCTGATTTCTAAAGAACAGAAAATAAAGAAGGGTACTCCAGAGTGTCAGGACCAGCACAAAGCACACTAGCACACAGCATCAAGTGTCTCCTCATACTAACAGTAGTTTGTAAACAACAGGAGACTGTTGAGACAAAGGTAAATCTCTCTCTAAATATAAAATAACAGAAAATGGGTTCGGCTGTCTCCAGATTTGCCAAGAGTCACCTCAGTGTTGAAAAGGGCATGTGGATATAGAGAGACTGGTCATGTGACATCGCTCCACCTGGGAAAAAAAGGTTAACTTCGGTTCAGAAAGGTATTTGCTCTTTTAAATTGATTTATTAGGGGCAGAGACTTCCTGACTAGATTCTCTCGTTTGTCAAGATCAGTTTTAATTCTTGTGTGTTCTTCAGTATACATTCCCAACTTTGTTGTGTCCTGTTAAAAACACGCATTTTTGTCCTGCTAAACCACTTCTGACCTGTCTGTTAACCTATTTTATTTAGGTAATCCATGAAGACACTGAGCAGCATCAGACACAGGACCAATGACGCATCCATCCATTTGAACAAATTATAACAATTTTTAACTATCAAACCGTTTATGACTCTTTTTTTTTTATGTATTTACCCAGTGTTGCACTGGCCCTATAGCATTTTCTCCTAGACTGTCAGTCCTTGTGTTATTTCTGAGCGGGTCGTGCAAGACAATGTCATAAGCTGCATGGAAGTGAAAGTGTGTGACATCTGCTGCTGCTACCACTGATGAGGCCTATTACACTGTAGGAGAAAATTTTCGGTTTGATAATGATTTGCTCTTGAAAAATGGAAGTTGGTTGCCAGTCATCTCCTACTCATTCTCTGGTGCTGACAAATAGTTTTGCAATCGTCTTTAATAATATGGCCTATTTTGTTTTGTTGTGGCGGTGTTGGTTGTTGTTTCATTTTTTTTCCTGTTCTGCTTTTCATTGTAGTCGAGGAAGAGTCCAGTTTAGCCATGTTGACCTTTTATTACACTTCCCCATCCCAGTGCTGCACTGGAATAGTTTCACTGCTGCTTGTAGCTGTGTTTCCTGTCAGCTCTCTCAAACGCTTCTTTACCTTACATTTGCCTGCCTGAGATCCAGCTTGGCAGTTCTGAGTTTGACTTCAAAACAGCAAATCAATATTCAGCTCGTTATCTATAATAGCCTGTACCCTGTGACTACATAACCGTAGTCATTTTCTGGTTTCTGGTGATTTTTTGAAACCTCATTATATTCAGCAGTGAACAAATGCAGGTTGTAGACAAACTGCTCTGCTTTCCCCCCTTTCCCCCCTTTTTTTAATTGTTTATTCACACTGCTTTTCTTTGAAGCTACATGCTTAACCTCTTTGGTGTACATTTATGTGACTTCTATTAAAACGCCATTTTTATTATTCGTTGTTAGTTTACTGATAGGGCAGCTTCCTCAGGCAGCTGAGGTCCGTTACAAACTGCTGGAAATGTAATGTTGACAAGGCTTTTCTATAGCAATGTACCAGTCAGTACCTGCTCTTTGAAGCTAGAAAGGCATTGGTTGCTTTATAAATTTGGCCCTCTGTGCAGTAGAACTGTCAACTGCAAATAGAGTAAATATTAGCAGATTGGATTAATTTAGCCAGTGGGAATGATTACTTTTGATTGTAAAAGAGTTGTTAGGATTTTTATTCAGACTGAACAAATGGAGACTTTGTGGACCAGTGGCAGAACATACCATTCACAAATGTGGAGGTTTGCCCCCATTCCTGAGCGCTTATGCTAGGTATCTTGTATACTGACACTTACTCACATGAGTTTTCCAGGTAGATTCAGGGTACTAGTTTCCATAAGCAGAAACTTAGATTATACAGTGACCATATATAAACATAAAAAAGTGAAGCACATTGTCAGTGTCTTTTGCATGCAGTGTGCTGTCCGCTTTGTTCAATATTAACAGCCTTATGTTTCTTTTCCACAACTGGGTGCAATTGTACTCCTTGTCTGAGCAGGGAGATGCACAGTTCTTTGGTCCTGTTAAGCAATTCCTTAAGCAGCACAGACTAATAATTTTCATTTCACAGGGAAGAATTCCAGGTCCTGTAAGACGTCACATGCTCTTAATAATTTACATAACAATTTGTGTTTGATGTTTCAGCTTCGACAGGCTGGACCCCAAGAGTGGTATGGCGATAGTATCTGCATACGTACATAGCAACCACATACTTTTGAAGAAAAAATCAAAAACCTGTGAAGGCTCAATAGACATAGCATTAGTAACTTAAAATTTTTTGCTTTACCTGATGCTTGTGAATACTAGATTTTCGGATTCTTACACAACTGACAGTGCTTGTGTGTGTACTTTTGATCTTTCTAAAAATGATTTAACTTCTGCTCATTTAGCTAGTTCAAAAATCTGTCCATTTCAAGGTTTGAGAGTGTTTTTTTAATTAGGCACTTCTATTCAGCTCTGTAGGAGATCTCGTGTTATAAAAGCCAGTTTCACACTTTAGATGAGATGCATTTATATCATTGCTGCTTTACAATAATGATGGCTATTATGAGTTCACATGCAAATTTACCATATCTTTCTGAATATTCTTCAGTAACTTTCATTAAAACCTTACCTATGAATGGCTGTAATTTTATTTTTTCCTAGAGATTTGGGGGAAGGGAACAAGGAAAACAACGTTCTAAAAATTTCAAAAATTGATGAAAATACTATTCTATTTGGCAATAATTTGATGTTGGCATTTCTAGAGGTAGGGAAAATTCCAGATGGTGAAAATGCTAGCTCTCCTAAAAAGCAGTTTCCTTCAAAATATGATTTAATAATTTTCAGGATTATGTGAGAAGCTTTTAATATGGTTTAAGGTGGTGTTTCTGCCCTACAGTATCAATATAAGATTTAAGCTTCTTGAACTTTTAATACAACTTTTCCTAAGTCATTCTACTTCTATGAATATAGAAACAAATTTTACTGTTTGTAGTTCAGAGAAAATTAACCTTTATTGAGCTTTTTCTGCTCGAAATGTTAAAAAAGAAAAACCAGTATTATTTTGGTAAGAAACCTACATGAGAGGAAAAATTCTTAACCAAAAAAACCAACCAAACCAAACCAACAAAAAAAAAAAAAAAAAAAAAAAGGAGGGCTGTGTTACCTTCACTTTTTGAAGGAAGATGCATGTTCTGGGAAACAGGTCAACAGGTGATCTTAAAGTGGTGCCACAGCATGGGAAGTGGTGTGATATCTACGAACTTTTTTTCAGCATTCTGAAGTTGCTGATGTGGTCGTTGCTAAAATTGCAATACCATCATGTCATTAGCATCTGAAAATTGAAGAGAAAGTTTTCCAATTTATGTCACTGCTTTGCAATAGCTATGTTCTTTACACAGAAAATGCTGCCCGAAAGAAGTATGGAGAGCGTGTCTTGTTCAGTGTAGATTTATTGGTTGGCATGTTTCAAGCATTCGAATTCCACCAAAAAATAATCCAACGTGATGCAGTGTCTTCTCCTTATACTCACTTTCAAGGGCTGATTCTCTGTTCTGTGGATAATGGCACGTGACTGCAATATCCATGCACTTTCTGAAGTAACCTTTCTTCAGCAAGAAGTTCAGCAAGTCACTGCTGAACCCCTTAGTTATATCAAATTTTACTTTCAGAAACATGTCTATAGGTTATATAAAAAGAAACCCGAAGTGGTTCATAATAGTAGACTTTGGTTTTAGTTGTATTGTGGAGAACTGAGTAACTGTCTCTCTAAATCTGTTTTCAGTGACCTCGTAGAGTAACCTTACTGCTTATTTCCAGCTGCAATTTCATAAGGTAGCTTGGTGCATTCTGAGGTAACTTCAGCCAACCTGTATGTGTTTGTGTCCATCTTTTTACTCAGAAAATTAACTTCTTTAGTTAGGGAAGCACGTCAATACATAAAATAATGGCAGCTATGACACGCTGTGAAAGATGCTTTCTCTTCTTCCCCGTTCCTTGCTCTGAAGTGGCTGTTGCTATGATGCAGCTGTCAAGCATGCATGGAATAAATTCAGTGTAAAGCTGACATCTGTTACAGTCTTCTGCTGGCCTGTATACAAGTAGAGACTATTAGTCCAACAGCAGTGTCACCTGAGATGAGGGAAAGATATGATATGCAGTGAAAAACATTTAGGAATATTAATAACACATTAGGTTTTTCATACGGTTTGAAAATATCAAGAAGATGAGATGCACATTTTAAACATTTTAGTAAAATAGGTAGTGAAGTGAAAGAGCTCATTCATTCAGATAATAAATGAAACTTGGGAGTAGTCACTGGATGGCTGTCCAGTTTTGTCAACGTGATGACCAGACAGTTTCACAATCAAGATGACCTTAAAAGAGTTATCAGGAGCACGTATTCTTAAGTGTATAAATATTTCTATTGAACAGTGTCTGAAATAAATCTGTCACTTGAAGCTATGGAATTGTCTGCAATTACAACAATACACTCAATGAGGTTCTGATTTTAACCGCAAGAAGACGACACATAATCCTTTAATATTAAAGTACAGAAAAGGGCAAATACAGACACTTCAGAAAGTACAGGCAGCAAATAGGTAAATGAGTTAGTAAATGTCAAATGTCTGCTCTTAAAATAAATTTCTTTCTCTGACCTGTTACACTGAACATATATTTATTAAGATTATAAGTGTCCTCAGCTTATACTTTCCTCATAATGCCTTGAAATGCTGACTGAAGTCCTAAAAATGCGTGGTGCACAGTAACCCCCAGATGGCAAAGGATTAATTAGGAGTATGCTTGGAGCCTAAGGCTGTTCATGCTCATGCTGTCAAACTTGTCCAAAATCCCTTTCAAACAAGTACTGAAGTTAACCTGGAAAGGGATGGATCACAGGAAGGATAGGGGGTGGTTGAGGCTGTGGATACTCTTGTGATACTGAGAAAATATTGTAGAAAAATGCATCTCATCCTTTTTTCTGGTTAGTTGTATGGCTTTCATGGAATTTTTCCTAAGTTAAGGTTTGGAGCAGACTCAAAAATATTTTTCTTCAAAATGGATCTTTTTTCTGCCTTCCTTTAAAACCCGTTTTATTTATGAGAAGTTTATGTAAGTGTACTTATCTGTTCTAAATTTGCAGCAAAAGGAAAAGCTTTCAGATTGATCATAGTTGTGATAATTATTGGTTTGCTATGAACCAATACTATTTACTTGAGAAAATTATGGAGATTTGGGGGATTCAAATGATAAAATAAGCTTAGTTTTAAGAGTGAAAGACTTTGTGGATAGGAGGGTGGTATAGAAATAGAAACCTGCAAGAAGAGAGAGAGAACAAAAGGATGTGGTTCTGCTCTGAAAAGCAATACTTGAATAGCATTGTAGAGTTTGTGCAGAGAGATAAAAGTTCTTTTATTTTGTTGAGTCCTGGATTGTATCTCCTGATTTTTATGAAAGAGATTTTTTCTGCACTTTCTAACAGTGCTTGATCAATAACAGTGATTCATCAGTTGGCCTTGCGTTGCAGAGGAACCATGTAAAAGCCTGCCATGCTTTCGCTGGGTCCATAAAGCAAGCACAGTTCCCAACATCAGCACCTGGGTATGTTGAGTAAAATGACTCTTTGCAAAGTAAGTGGCCGCACTTATTAGTGCGGTACATTTACTTTTAGTCTGTAAGGCACCGCAACGATTAGTAAAATGTCGTTAATTCTGTCTTTCTTAACAACAGAATACAGCACAGGTTCTTGCGTTTTACTGAGGGCAGGTGCTGCTCCCGTGACTGGTGCACAACTGCTACAGCGCACAGTGCCACGAACGCAGTCGCGTGCATCGTCAGATCAGATCAGACTGTGAAGATGGCAGGTTTCAGGGCTCTGCTGTGAGAAAGGGTACTTTCACGTAACTTAAAGCACACTTCATTTCAGAAGTGAGTTATTTTTAATTTCTAAACAGCTTTGTATGGCTATCTTTTAAATATGTGTCATCTGGAGCCTTTCACCACAACTTGTGATTTTGCTGACTTGAAATTTAACTGTTTGCTTCTGTGCATTTTTTTTTTTTTTCTGAAGAAGAAAGATAATTTCAGTGATTTATGAACTCAAATCCAAGATCTTTAAATAGGCAGGAAAATTAAAAAGTCGGAGTAACTGCAGATGTGTCTTCTGTCAGTAACTGACAGAACAGCAGTTATTTTAGAAAGCCGCGTGGAGGAGGGGTTGAGGCTGAGTAGCAGCAGAGGTCCAGAAAATGTGCGATCTGAAACACAGCAGCATTTATATACCTGTCATTCAGAAACATGACTCTACCAAACTTGGGTATGGGATCAAAAGCAGCTGGTGAGGTTGCCTACAGTTTTCTTTTAATAAGAGGAGAGTGAGTAAGATGTGTTGATAAGACTTTCCTTACTGAAGTTATGCAAAATCAGTTTCAACATTTTTAGAAGTAAGGCTCCCCCTCCATGGAAAGCGATGTCAGCAAATTATGTTTGAACCACAGGGTGAGATTAGTCTTAGCTATTTCTACAGCACTGTGCATTTATGTAACAGTGTGTGTGCGTTTACGTAGCAGGTCTGGAACAGATGTGTTCTGGACTCTCCAGATGCTTTTCCCAAGGGGGTTGTTTAGAGCATAATGAAATTTGAGCATAAATTGGAGAAACAGAGACTGTGAGTAATTGCAGCTCTGTAAAACCAAGGTCAGGAGTTGCTTGTCTGCAGCACCATTTTATAAACCAGTTATTATCATTATCAGAATAAACAAGAATTATCATTGAAATATACATTCATCACACAATCTTCACAAACTTATATCAGCAAGAAGAATTCCCCATCCAAAATCAAAATAACATCATCACAACACCAGCGAAGGTGGACAATTTACACACACTCAACCGCTCATCCTTTTACCACAATTACAATAAAAATCGTTTTAAAAAAAAACCAGTTCCTGGTTGCAAGCAACATTTAGCGTGGAAAATTTGAGCAACAGCAGCTGCTCTGCAACAGCACAGCGTCAGGGCATCCATATCTTATTACTAGCGTGTCTGATCTAACGCCAGCAAGAAGCGAGGACGCAGGCAGATGATCTGACATCACAGTTTCGTTGAGGCAGACCACCCGCGATGCAGATGGGCGGCACTGGCCAGGGTGCTCAGCGCGGAGAGCCGCGGGACCGCGGCGTGGAGAGCGTGGAGCGGAGGAAAAGTCACAGCTGTTGCTGGTGGGAAAAGAGGAAAGCGGCAGACGTTTCTAATGCAGGAACTCAGAAAACAGAGGTCGCCACATGGTTCCATTTTTTTTCTTTTCCGTGTAAATACCGGTGGCAGGGCTATGCTGAAGAACTCAGAATGGGAAAACTGTGAGAACTTCGTTAAACTTTCTCAGAAAATAAATGTAGTTGGATTTAAACAATCTTTTCATCAGGCTTATTACAAAATTGCTGATATAATAGTTTCAACTATGACCTGCACAGTTACTTAGGCAGAGGAAGTTGGTGGGCATTGAAGGTTATAAGTAGTAGAAGAAAAGGAGAAAGAGCAAAGAGTTACGGCTAGTTGCCTTCTGAAACATGTCTAGTCTTGTGCTTGCTTTCAAGCAAAAGAACAATTTTTCTACAGTTTGCTCAAGTTAAACAGTAAAATGGCATACCTGAGCAGTTTTCTTCTGTGCCATCGTAGAAACGTTTGAAGTCTTATATGCCTTATATGCCTTATATGCCGATCTGATCTATTTGTAAATCATAGGCAGTTTTCTTCATCGCTTTGCAGCATTGGTGAGTGGCAAATATGGCAATGCTAAACAATCTTCTTTTCCCTTCAGCTGAACAGAAATCCTTTCTACCGGTGTCTTGCCCCTTCCAGCCTGAGAGAGCTGGTTGAAAAAGTTAAGTTTCTGTATGCTGTGCAGCATTTTGAGAAGTCCCATCTCATTGCATCTGAACATGCTAGATGGAAAAGGCAGGTTTGAACATTTTGGAAGAACTTCCTCTAGCAATGTGTCTGGATTTGCCAAGCCAGCACTCAATTTCTCCTGCCTGAACGAAATAGTAGTCAACGTTATTTTTTTTATATCCGTCTTTGCTGCCAGCCATCTGTGGTTGAATCTTCTCCCTTCAAAGCTGCTGCAAGTTGCGTTTTTGTTTATACTAGAAGATGTGGATGATCGAGGCATTCTGCTTTTCTTGCTTTACTGCTGGTAATGGCATCACAAGAGCTGCAGGACTATCAACGTAAGGGTGGAAAGATGAAGAGTCAGAATCTGAATAGGAAAAAACAGTTGGAAGCACAGAAAGGAAAATGCTATTTTAAGAGGTTTTTGTGGAACAAAGATGAGGTTTTCAGAATGTGTGAACACATAAGAATATTGGGAAATGATGCATCCTAGTAATTAATTAGTTTAACAGCTTTATCTGTTTTAATATATTCTGATACAGCAAAAGAACGAATGTGTGTAATTTATAGATCCCACTGTTTAGGTGGCTGGTGGGAGGGTTTTGAGAAAGTTGACGAAAGCTGGCCTCTGAAACTCCAGAACTCTTCTTTGGATCCAACAGCTGTTTTATTAGTAGGAAAGCAAAATAATAATCTTGGTTGGAACTAACTGTCAAATAGAATTTTTAATTTTTATTCAGGCGTTCTATCTTGTTAGATGCCTGTCCTGGAGAAAAAACAACTTTGCTGCTTTGTGGAAGAACAGGTGCACTCTGTTCTATAGAAGAATGTTAATACATTAATTTAACTAGGGTAACATTTCACCCAAGAAGTGCAACCAGAAGGTGATGAAAGAAATCTGTTCTTTTATGAAGAGAAGTAGAATAGCTAAGACCTGTCTAATGACACTCTATCCACCACAGGATCCTCCGAATCCACTCTGCATTTTCATAGAGGGGTTTCAGAAGAATGGTCTTCTATCTTTTACCTTGCTCTAAAGTATATTTTTTAGTAATCTCATCTACTGATGTAAACTTAGTCATCACTTCAGTGTCGAAAATTCAAAGGTCTGACTCCTTACCCTGTGCGTCAATCACGTCCTGTGCCTGTAGCTGACATTTCCTTATGATGGCAGGACATTGAAGCTGTTGGTCTTTTTTCCAGTTTTTATCCATTACTCCTTTCCTGATCATACCACATCCTCCCCATCCCTCAGGCCTATATTCTGCATAACTTTTTAACTCTCCCAAGCATGGGGTTTTTTTGGCTTTTTTTTTTTTTTTAACACAGGATTTTCTATCCATACAGCTATCACTTTTATATTAATTATTTTATCGTTTTTTTGAACTTGATAACGCAGTTTTGCCTTTCCTATTTCTATACAGAATGCTATTGTAATGGTTAAAGCAAAAGATCAAAAAGATGATAATGTTACCCTTCTTTTCTGCCTGCTTTCGCTGGCTTGTTCTTAACTTTTAAGAACTTTTATTGCTTGATCTTAGCTAACAGGATGTCAGCTTATGCTTATGATTGCCATATGATACCAGACTGCTTTGTCTACTAGTTTAGCATCTAATCAGTTACCCTGGTGTTTTTCTGTCAAAATGAAATGATACAAAAAATTTTCTAACATCTCTCTCAGTTCTTTTCTTCCATGGCCAAATTACCATTGCTCTAAGACTACCCTCCAGTAACTTTATTATTCTTCCTCATGAGCTCTTCCTTGATTTGTAGTCATGCCTTCTTGTATCTCATGATGCTTTCCACTGAGGTGTCAGTTCTTCTGGGATGTCAGTACAAAAGGCACAAACACTCAAAGCTGCTAAAGAGTAGAAACGGCAGGAAGTGTTTGCTGCTTGGTGTCCCTTCTGATATTAGGTAATCTCGTATATGGGCATTAGGCAAGCAACTTCTCAATGATCATGGCATGCTGATCTGTCTGGTGAGGTTCAACAGCTTCACCATTGTTCACATCTTTACAGCATACAAAGTAAGCAAAGCTATGAGTGTACAATACTGAACATGCCAAGTGGTATGCTAAGATTCACCGCAAGCGTTATGCTGTTACACATCTCTATAGGAACACGCTCTTACAAGCAGCACATGCAAGCAGTATTTTTAAAGACAGCACGTACTGATGACAGGGGGTGTGCTTAGGTTATGTAGCAGTCACTCATGCTACCGTGTGGGCCTCCACAGCCAAGGCTTATGGTTAAACTCTGCCTAGATTCTGTTTGAAATTACTGTGTCCTCTGTACAGTGTCTTCTGCAGTGGCCCACTCCATACTGGCTGGGTGAATTCACCTTCTGTGGGGTAGGGTCTGTCAAGCTGTGCAGCATGCATTCAAAAGCTTCTAACCATGGCAGTATAAAGCACTATACAGTAACACAAATAACAACATTCTTGTTGCTTTTAGGGTTAGAATGTATGAAAACGAAATGCCTGTGTCACCCAAAATTTGAGAAGACCCTCAGGATGGTAGGTGATGATAAAGGGAGAACAAAATCAATGACCCCTGAAATTCATTGCAAAGTTGCGGCTTTCAGCGTATTTCGGGAAACAAATCTGAAAAAGCGGATGCCAACTGAGAAGGAGCGTTCAGATTGATTTTTCAGCAGTGCAGTCTTCCTTCTAACTTCACACGCCATCTTGCATCTTAAATCTGAGGTTGGCATGAGTGGGCTGGAGGTTAGAGACAAAATCTTCACATGTTCTTCTTAACTGCAAAGCAAAATGTAGCACGGCATTCTTACACAAACAGTACAAACAGTAGCAGTGTGAGATGGCTTTGGCATGCTGCATTGCCCACTGGAGTTCCTCACCTCTCTCCGTTTTCACTCAGAGCTAACATTTTCAGAGCACTCACTGGAATAAAATCTGCTTTCTTTAATGCTTATCTGATTGCAAACACTGCTAATGTCCAAATGTTCGGTTTCATCTGGCAGCAGCAAAGTCAGTGACTGTTTCCGGATCCAATATACTGAGCACTGCAAGATTAAAACCACCTTGTCTTCAGAAATAGATTTTTACCCTTCAAACTAAGTCCGATTTTGCCTTTTTCTAGTAGTGAAATGGGAAAATCATCCTAGAGGTGTGAAATCCTTCAAGTATCCATAGCTTAAACGCTAAATGTTTCTTACTTTTGCATATGCAGATAATGCAGAGATGAAATCTCAAAGTGTTGACAGAGAACTTTAATCTTCAAAGTTGTTTATGTCATTCTATAACAGTTATTTACAGCACTTCTGTGGCAGAATCTTTGTGATCTGAATATCTGTATATTGGGATCTGATCAAAAACTTTTATTGTCAAGCTAGGGCAGCTGTCAAGAGAAGAAAATAATTTGTTTGTTGCCATCATGGTTTGGGTTTATTCCGTCAGTATTAGAGGATGGGAAATACGTCCATGCCCCTGTGGGACTTACTGCATGACTGAAATTTAGGTGAGTTCTGTTCTTTTTGAAGCATATTTGGCATCTGGGAGATGTTGTATTTGCTTCTCCGCTGAATGTATATTTTATTCTTGCACACTGACAACTTGCAGTGTCAGTTGCTCTACTCTTGATAGTTAAGACCCATCTATGCATATATATATTGTTCCTTCTAATCTGTCTTCTGAGATTTATCAACTGCTAGGTTGACACAACTATTTCTGATGCCAGCACATTTTCATTTGCATAACCCTGAAAGAAAACTTAAGGAGTGTTACTCATTTGTATTACAATCCAAAGTATATCTGATTTATTTATTCCTTAGTATTTTTAATTGTCTCTGTGTATTGTGATCTCTGTGTGTGGACATCTATAAGAGATGAATCAGAAATAAAACAATAAAATGTCAATTATCTTCCTTCTCAGACAACCTCACTGGATAAAAATAATCTTGAAGGAAAGTTAAACCAGATCCTGTTGGTGGCAAGTATCATTTCTTGCCATCCTCGTTTTTGTGACTATCTGATGACATTATTCCTGTGCAAGTTGCATTTTATGGAAAATGAAGTCGAATTTTGAGGGTGTTTTGTTTTATGTTGCTTTGTTTTGTTTTGTTTTATTTTGTTTTGCTTTTTTCATGCAGGCTGCCATGGCAGTTTGGATCCTTGCAAAATATTGCCGTTCACAACTTTTGAAACTGTAGAATAATGAAGGCCATTGCTTTTTGTATTGTCTGATTTATGTGATGCCTAGAACTATCAAGTTTTCCTTTGGGTGTGTATCTTCTTTTTTTTTAAATATTGTTTTGCTGTCTTAACTGTCCTATGAGTTCGTTCACACATTTTCTGTGCCTTGAGTCACTGCTAAGCAGAATCTGTCTGGTTGCCAAAATATGTATTAACTTTCTGTTATACATTTGTTTCATACCATTATGTTAGAAGATGTTGGCCAAAATGTATTGTCAGATCTACTCATGATTAAAAAGTACAGATAGATTTTTGAAAAAAGAAAAAATAGAAAGATGTTTTGAACCTTTAAAAGTCCGCAAGTAATGTGCAATCATGTATTATTCATGCTCCTTGTAAAACAAATTTGAAGGGTGCTTTAAAAGTTCACAAGGTGGCTGGAAAGTAGTTGGCTTATAGAACTAGCAATGTGATATCAATCCTGTTACCTTCTTAATTATTATTAACTTGTTAATTAAATCCTGCTGCACTCTGGGAGTGTTCAAAAGTGCTAATCAGCTTGTGCTTTTGAGTGCATTTATTCCACTTTTTCAGTCTGTTGTCTTCCATGAGAACTAAACTTCCATGGAAATATATTAAAAATCAGATTTTTTGAATCAAAACTTCAGTTCAAGTGAAGTTACTTAACTTTGTGGACATTATTGAAGTGATAGCTGAGCCTCTGGCTTCAGAATGCCATGTTTTTACCAGTGAATCCCTATTAAAAAAAATGAACTCTTAGTAAAAACGAATCTCAAAATCTTACACAATCTAACCATTCCTTTTTCTCATGATGATGCATGTCAACAAAAATTTTAGCAAATTATCAGTTATTGCTTACTTTCTAAATTTTAGGAAATGAATTAGAGAACGATGCATCCTATCTCAGTCTCAGAGGCTAGATGATTTGGTGCTTATTAGGTGTGTTGGATAGTTTTGATACAAAACCTGACTGAAACCGATTTCTGATAATGATAGTGAGCTGGACTTGACTTTTCTAGAAACTTAAGTGTAAATAGGGAAGAGGCTATGAATTTCAAAAAAGGTGTATTCAAAAAGTAGATTTCTCTATCTGAAAACATCGTAACAGTTGCTCCCTTCAAATCAGGAACCCTGATCCTATCTCACAGAAGCTATCTAGGGAGTTTCTCTTTAAAAGTCATTACCAGTCAAGAGCCTTTCTTAGTAGGTCTCCAAGCTAGATAAGAAAATATTGAGGAAGCAGAGAGAGGATTTTATCAAATAACTCCACTTGCATCTGAAAAGTATTGACTCCTTTGCACCAGACTTTAGTGGTTGTACTGAGACAAATACAAGAGACAAGAGTTTCATGAAGGTTAAAAATATGCTGACAACTGTAGATAACATGATTTCAGAGTGGCTGAAGCTTGCATGACCTCTGAAGATCATCTAGTCCCAACACTGTGCTCAAAGCAGGTGCAGCTACAGCAGGTTGCCCAAAACCACGTCTGGATCGGTTTTGAGTATCTCCAAGGATGGAGAGTCTGGCAACCTCTCTGGGCAACCTGTTCTAGTGTTTGAGCAACTTCACAGTGATTTTTTTTTTTTATTTTTCAGTGATTTTTAAAAAAATATACTTAAGTGGTATTTCTTGAATTTCATGTTATATCAATTGCTTTGTGTCCTGTCATTGGGCAACACTGATAAGAGTCTGGCTCTGCCTTTACTACCCTACCTCCACTCCCATCATGTATTCACACATGTTGATAAGATGCCCCTGAGCCTTCTCTTCTCCATGCTGAACCCCATGCTCCAGCTCTCTCAGCCTGTCTTTTTATGGCAGATGCTCCGACCCCTAAATCATCTTCAAGACTTGGCTAAATCATCATCTTTGCTGCACTCACACCACTAAGTTCATGTCTTTTGATGGGACCTCAGAACTGGACGCAACATTTCAGATGTGTCTCACCAGTGCTGAAAGAGAGGATGTAACGTGTCCCTTGACTTGCTGGCAATGCTCTTCCTACTGCAGCCCAGGATGCATGGCCCCCAGGCTTTGGATCTCCCCTGGAAGTATTGTTGTTGTCAGTTTTGGTGTTTATTTATTACATCTATTTCTCACTCATATTTGAAGCAGTTGCCCTACAGTTAAACTAATCTACTGAACACCTGCCTGAATCAGAATCCTTCACCTGGTTATGTGTTATAGTTGGTAGTTTTCTTGAGCAAGATATATTGTCCAGGGATAAGACTTTGTCACATTTGAGCAGTTCAAGTTTGTAGAAATATGGTCTTTAAAAGAATTTAAAATTTTTTCAAATTTAGCTTGTAAATTGGGGAAAGACAAAATTACTGAATCAGCAGTTTAAAACAGTCCATATCTGTATTACAGAAGAGTGAGGTCAAAGAATCTTAGTTGTTACTGATTCAGGGAATAAGTCATAACTCATTTGAGGGGTACATTATGGCAAGAGAGTGTGATAGTTGCTGTTTGTTTTATTCCAGCTGGTTGTACCGTACAAAATATTTGTCAATTCAAGGAGTTATTTTCCTAAACAAAAGTTGTTGGGTGTAGCCACAGCTTTTACCTAGTGGTGTAAGTGCATATGGTGTGTTATAGACTGAAAAACTAATCTGAAATAAACTAGAAATGCTATGGATGAGTGACCATGTAGAAGAATGGAGAAACTACCCTAGGAAATTGCAAAACAATAACAAGTAGGTATTAAAGCTGGTTCTGTCTTTCATTGGTTGGTGTTCTCAATGGAAATATAGGAACTTCCTAATGTCATTTAATCCAGTCATGAATGTTTCTTGCTTTCAAAATAGGGATGTGCCATGCCAACCACCATTTCATAATGCAGCTTAACAGTGGATTTAATGTTTTTCTCAGTTAATAGCATTTTTTCTCAAAAAAAATCCAAATTTTTTCACTTGGCTACACAAGTTGGAGGAGCTGAACAGACTTCTGTAGGGTTGTTCATGATTTCCAATTGTAGTATTGCATATGAAATGTAGCCAGAGAGTTTAGATGACGATATGCGCCTGTTGGACTCAGCATGTCTGAACAGATTTATATTTTACATAAACATGAAGTCAGAATTTATATCTGAGCACGTCTGTATTGTATTTTGTTTGCAAGCTCTGTTAGCATCCAAGATGATTATATAGGGCTTAGGTATGTGTGAAAATACATGCTACAAGTCCTTTTAGTGATAAGAGAGATTCGCTGTGTTTTTAAGGTCAGAAAGCGTCAGTATACTATTTGAATTTAACTACCTGTGTCTGAGGTCATGGAGTTTCCCCAATGCTTTTCTTTGTTTAACGAAATAACATGTGGTGGAACTACAGCAGTGGAGCGTAGGATGGGGATTTCTTTAAACTGGAGTGAAAAATCTTATGTCAGGATAGGTTGTTAGTCATATTAGCTTTATACATGGATGGGAATATCTTATTGTGCCTTTCAAGGGTGTCATTATTTATGTGGCTTTTATTTTACATTGTTCTGCACAGCACAAACCAAAGAACATTCATGCTACTGGTCATTTATAATCCTGCTTCTATGTTTTCCTGTTGTGTTGCTGCTCTTTTTGTTTTTGTTGTTTTATAACTTGATTGCCATCAAGCAGAGAATTTGAAAATAACATATTTTGCCATTTCTGTGAGATGGAAAGTGGCGTGAGGTCTCTTCCAACCTTAATGATTCTATGATTCTATGTACAACAACGGCCTTAAGTACCAAGGCAGTAAGCATCGGGAAATATTTTGTGAAATAAATAAATGTTAGAAGAAAGGAAGAACAGGAACAATAGTATAATAAGAATTTCATCATAAAGCCATTGTCTGGGTTCAGTTTTCATTTTCTGAGTTTTGTTTTTCCTTAGTCATAAAATCACAGAATCATAGAATCACAGAATGGTTTGGGTTGGAAGGGACCTCAAAGATCATCTAGCTCCAACGCCCCTGCCATTGCCAGGGACACGCACCACTAGACCAGGTTGTCCAAAGCCCCATCCAACCTGGCCTTGAACTCTTACAGGGATGTGGCCTCCACAACCTCTCTGGGCAACCTGTTCCAATTCCGAAGAATTGCTTCCTAATATCTAACCTAAATCTCCTCTCTTTTAGTTTAAACCTATTACGTCTTGTCCTATCCCTCCCTATCTTTGTAAACAGCCCCTCTCTGTCTTCCCTGTAGGCCCCTTTAGGTATTGGAAGGCTGTGATTAGGTCTCCCCAGAGCTTTCTCTTCTCCAGGCATAGTAGTATATTATGAGCATTTCACTGAGCTCCTCTGTCCTTAGGACTGCAGGAAGAGAATATGAAGTAAGGAGCAAAGGTGATAGACTCCAAGCCACCTTGGTCATCTAATACAGTGACTCATTTCGCCAATGTTTTCATGTTAAACTATGTTAAATTAGGCTAACATTATAACAAGACCATCCTCAGTAGGTTGTATTATTGGATGTTTATGATTATCTCAAAACGTGCATCATCTGGCATAAAGATGTGTTGCAGAACCATTTTAAATTCAAGGATTTCAGTGCCAAGAAGGGGAAACGCATATGCAAGCTGTGGAGCTGCCAGAGTGGAGTTGTCAGAAAACCTGTCATGGTGAATGTTAGGATTGTGGAAAGAATGTAGCCTAGCATGAGTTTCCTACTCGGGCCATTCTTAGCTTCAGTTTTGTTTTTACATATCTAATCTGTGGAAATAAATTTTAACATGCTATGGACTCGCTTAAAGAGTTTTGTTTTCTTGGGTTTTTTTTGTTCCA